>JACXGJ010008244.1:0-27963 GCA_016801105.1 Esox niger | reverse complement strand
ACACACACACACACACACACACACACACACACACCAATTAGATTTTGTGTGAAGTGGGTACCCCATGTTAAGGGCAGCGGTGCAGATTCCTTACATGTGACATTCTTACCAAAGCAGGTGCAAATGCTGTACGGCCACCCGGCCACTAGGGGTGCTCTGGCCTGTCCTCTAAGTAGAGTCCCCCTCGGAGTCGGAATAGGGACTCGGAGAGTGAAAGAGGGAGGGAGGGGAGGAAGGAAGGAAGAGGAGAGCTGGAAGTAAGTCATGCGGACCCCAGACCCCTGCCCCCCCCTTCTCTAACACCCCAGGGCAGGGCAGAGATTCTGAATCCATTTTAGTAGTCTAAAGATGCTTCCTCACCTCGGAATCACATTGATCGGAGACTACTGGAAAGGCAGGAGCACTGTTCTGATCAGTGAGCAGTACACATGAGGACATCATGCCTTCCAGCTGATTGAGATGGACAGCTGTTGGTTGGTTCAGCTGACGTCCTCGTCACACTTGCCTCGGTCGTTTCATTTGTGTTTTAATTTCAAACTTTTAAACTTTTATGACTTGGGGGGTTATATTATCTTAGTCATTGTTTAACTCTGCATCCTTTGGTACTTGAATTATTCGGTCTTAATGTGTAAGCATTGGGTAATCATTTAATTAGTATTCAACTTAGTATATAAATACCTGAAATATCAAGAAAATTCACAGTTGGCCAACAAATGAAATGTTTGATTAACAGCACAACTTGGCTGGGCATGTTTTGTAGGACACGTCCTGATCTTCAGCTCTCCGAAGCCTGTTGGGAATAGTTGCATTAAAGCAAGGTCGTAACTACAAATTGGATACCATGAAATTGGGTAACATATATTTTTTTAGACTACATCAGGAGAGGAAGTCACTTTAGACTATTTTGATGCCCCCTACGATAGTTTGAAAGTAGATAAATATAGTATTTTGTGTCCCCAAAGCTGGGTCTCCCGATCACCCCCCCCCTCACAACTACACACAGTGTCAGCAGGTCCAGAGACCGATTAGTCTTGTCAATGGACCCTCCTGCACTCTTCTACATCCCTCTGTAGTGGCTTGTGTGAAGCCAATTTGGTATCTTAATTCCCAGCCACCCTGAGGTCTGTAAACTGGCAGGAACGTCAGGTAGGGCAGCAGGATGTTAATGTCCCCGAGAGCTAAATTAGACGTCCGCAGGAACCCCCCTCCCTCCCCACCGCTCACTCCTGTCAGGTTACACAGTTGTATAATTTAGCTGTACAAAGGGATGAAGCTGCCGAGGTCAGTCTTTTTTCTTTTTACAAGAAACAACTTTCACATTCGGTACGGGTCACAGATATATGGGCATATGTCATAAATATGCAATTTTCATGTTCAGAGACATCTAGAGATGAGACGACTTTGATCGTGCTAACGTCATTTAACATCAGTCAGCTAGCAATTAGCTTAGAGCACACTAGTGTTTGTCACTGCTGTCTGGGGTGTATTCATTCTGCCCAGTCCAATGCAAAGTGTTCCTTGAATGGAACAAAAAGGGGAGGGACTGTATTTGTCCTGGAGATACGCTTATCCGTTGCGACATGGACCTTTTTGCAACAGATTTGACAGAATGAATAGTCCCCCGGACTATGATGTTGGTGGCGGTTTGAAACAAACCAGAGAATTCTGTTTACTCAGCGGGTCAAGGGGGTCTAGTGTTGGACCAATCAGTGGTCTCCATGTCTAGCACTGGCTGTGCAGGTTTTTGTTCCACCCTAGCACCGTATCAGATAGTTTAGTGCTCGGCTGTAACATAAACCTGCTAGTCCATAATTGGAAACCACTGGTTGAGGGAGATCTCTGCTCTGAGTGCACTCATGAGGGACCTATCTGGGCCCTTTCCTTAGCCCTGTACTGGGGGAGACTGCCGACTGAAGTTGCTCATAGGCACAGATCTGGGGTCAGCTTCCCGGTATCACATCCTAACTCAACTGATCTTGGACCAGTGTCTATGGGCAACTCACCTCCCCGCTCGTTGGGGCAGAACGAGGAAGGGGGGTTGTTAAGAGGGGGTCGGGTCTGGAGCGGGGCAGAGGGAGAGAGAGGTGTGGGTTCACAGGGATGACCTGTGAACTTTCACCCCTCTGTGTATTGGACACTCGTTTCAGGGTCAGTCCTTGTAGCTGTCCTTGTTGCCATGGCCACTGTCAGGCCCCCTGTCATTTCCTGTGTGGCGCTGGGCCGGTGATGAGGGGCTAGGTATGTACACCACCCGGCTCCCTTTACACCCACTGTAACCAGCCTGTGACTGTGTGAGTGACAGAATGCTTGTGTGAGAGAAAGAAATACCCATCAAGTTCCAGTGGCCTTTGACTAACCCGGGCCTCGTAGAATGTGTAAAGGAACAAGTTTAACCAGAATATTCATTTCATTCAATTTGTGCTTTTTGTGTGTGTTAAGTTACTTCAGAAATGTTATCTCAAATGTACACTTTTCACAAAACTCAAAAGCAAATACCACAGACAGTTCATTCCAGTGTTTTTCATGTAGGGGTAGTGTTTCTACAACCGGTTAAACATAGATATACAGGCTTGCACACAGAAACACACAGAGAGCAAGGAAAAGACAGACAAACACATATGCACGCACACACACACACACACACACACACACAGTAATCCAGAAGGCAGTCTGTTATACTGTAAGTCTGTGTTAGCGGTGTGATTGAGAAAGAATGAGTGGATTTACTGTTCTTTGATCAGATGTTATTAGAGTGGAAACTAATTGTCTACTCTCCCCTCTGTGCCTCTCCCTCCCCTGTTCCTTCTTTCTCTCTTCCATTTTACTTCTGTTTCTCTCTTACATTTTACTCCCTTCTTCCCTCCACCTTCCTGCTCTTTGCTCCTTGCTCCATTTTATTCCTGTTATTCTTCCATATTTCCCTTCTATTCTCTACCCCCACCATCTTTCTGTTCCTATCTCTCTCTGTAGGACCAATTCCTGCGAGCTGCTCCGGTGTCAGGCGGCGTAGGAGAGTTCCTAATGAGGAAGATGGGATGGCGGTCGGGGGAGGGGCTAGGGCGACACCGTGAGGGCACAGTCGAGCCAATCATTATTGACTTCAAGACGGATCGCAAAGGTGACGTTCAGTGCAAATCATCAAACCATACAAACTTGAGTAACTGTAACTGTACACCTCTAAAGGGCGTAGAGGCCTCTGAATAGCTGTATAGTCGCTGCATCTCAGGGGTATTCCTGGCTGAAAAGGTGGTATCCCAATCCCTGTTCCTACACGCTCTCTACCGGATGCCTCCCTGATGAACTTCATGTAGTATCTGGCTATGCACTTGGAAAAGTGGTACGACTATTATAGTGGTAAATCTGCCCTGTTGTCCGCTTGAGCAGGTAATGCACGCTACATGACCTCCTTAATAGCAACCAAAATACAAGCAGTATATTTATTCCTAACAGCATTTTACATATTTAAAAAAGGACATCACTTGTTGTAAGTTCCTGTTCATTTGACTGTATTTATTACAGGCGTGTTACATTGTTTTTTTTTCTTCATCCTTCCCTTGACACCACATTGTTTCTCTCAACTCCCCTCAGCTGTACTGGGCTCTGCTGCTGGCGGCTGATCCAGCATCTTCATGTTCATTCATTTATATTATTAATGACTTTAATATGCTCATTGTGTATTTTTACAGTGTATAGTGTGCATGTTTTTGTTTCTGATTGTCTCTTCCCCAGTTCTCTTTTTTGCAAAATTTCTTTTTTTTAAATCTGTAATTATTGGCTACTAGAAGTCATCTACAGCATAAAAAAAGTTGTATGGGAATATGTCAGGGCCAATGTGGTCCTGTATGCACAATTGCCAAATTGTATTGACATTAAACTGCTAAATCCCCAGCTGATTCCACAAAAATCAACCTGCCCATGTTCATTAGAAATTGCCCTATAGGGGAGGAAACCTTGCATTGCCTCTAGCGACTCTTTGCGGCGGCTTGTGCACTGGTGCCTTATCAAGGTAGAAGGCCGGAGAGTGCCTTTCTTCTGGCATAAGGATTCTGGTGTATATATGTTTTAACATGCAGCATGAGATCCTGAGCAACACAGTTTTTGTGCTTAGAAATGCATTTCTCAACATTGACTGTCCCGAGTCCACTAGAAGTTGCAGCTATGCAGCAGGGTCTTACATTCATGAATTGGATATCATGAAATTGGGGAGAAAAACTAGGTTGTGTGTCATTGCTTGAGACGTTTTGGTATATGAAGAGCGACAAGCGTTAAACTGTTAATTCAATTTGTTTGGTTTTAAATTGACCTATTCATTTCCTCAAAGCTTTTTGCATCGAAGTGTTGTTCAGTTAGTCCACTGATGATATTGTGTGGATGTAATCTGAATCTAGGTCTAGTGGCTGAGGGAGAGAAGACTCAAAAGTCTGGGGGTCTTGTGGTGATGAAGGATCTACTGGGTGAGTCAAACACACTTCCTCTGAGTGCAGTCTCAGTCACTGTCTGTTGTTCATTTTTCATTACTGCAAACATTGGCTAAGACAGGCAATGAACTCATCCACAATTACTGACTTTTACAAAATGGCTTCCCAGTGGTAAAAAAATGACAGATCTGCTCCCACCACAAACTACTAAATGATTGTTTGGTTGAACATCTGCTTGCTCCAGGTAAACACCCAGTGTCTGCTCTGATGGAGATGTGTAACAAGAAGAAATGGATTCCTCCTGAGTTTATCATGGTGAACCACAGTGGCCCAGATCACCGCAAAAACTTCCTTTTCAAGGTTTGTGCTTGAAAGATATTTCGAGTTTGGCACATCGCACATCGCCTTAACATGACACTATAATTCTGTTGTCTTCCTCCCTCCAATCCCGGCACCTTCCCCCGTCAAAACCTTTGCGTCGTCCCTCTCCCCAGGTGGTGGTGAACGGTCAAGACTACCAGCCCGCGTCCGCCAGTCCTAATAAGAAGCATGCCAAAGCCATGGCTGCCACGGTGGCCCTGCAGGCCATGGGCGAGGTGGCCGGGGAATCGGGGCTTTATACGGGGCCAGTGTTCACGGCCGCCACCACCGGACCGCTGTTCTCCTCCGCCTCCAACGTGTAACGCAACACCACCACCCCCCGGGAGTGACCCGAGACACTGACCCTACTGGGCGACGCTGGCGTGTTATTAGACTTTGCACCTCGGGGGGAAAGAGGATTTGAATGTCAATACTATGAAGACTTGATCGGGTCTTTGGGCCCACGCACCACCGCTACGGCCCAGAATGGTCTTCTTAGCTGCCTGACGGTCGAGTCTAGGAGATGTAGATCAATTGCTACATCTGTTTGCCCAGAAGTTTACTGTTATTTTAACTGTTGCTTATGTGTTGAAGCTCAAATGACATTTCCATGAAGCTGTTGATAGTGTTAATGCAATCGGGCACTTTGAAGCCTCAGCCATCCCTGTCACGACCAAACTGTATATCATCAAATGTTCCACTTTTGAATAATACTTTTTTTAAAGCTGTCTATAAAGCAATTCACTCTAGATATTATGTCTAATTTTGGACCGATAACTTTACTACTGTCTGTAGAGCTTTCAAAGTAATTTTCTTTGTTGCTAGCTTTACAGGGCCTGTGTAAAAACAATTGTAAAGTCTTAGCTGAAAGCAAATTGTGCTAAAGGAATAACCGTGTTTTACCTTATTAAATAATTATACAATCATTATTCAGTACTTTTCACAATGTGTTTGGGGTCAGTTTTCTTTATTAGACAAAGTATAACATTTATTTTCCAAGCACACTCATATGTTTATCGTAC
The DNA here is from genome assembly GCA_016801105.1 of Esox niger. Taxonomy (NCBI): domain Eukaryota; kingdom Metazoa; phylum Chordata; class Actinopteri; order Esociformes; family Esocidae; genus Esox; species Esox niger. The sequence goes on along the minus strand of JACXGJ010008244.1, from coordinate 22,163 downwards.
TGTTTTCAAACCGTGCTCTTTAGTATTTGAATACGGTCACCACGCCCTTGTCATTCCAGCACTCACTATTTCCTAGTATGGTGGGTGATATGAATAGGGACACTATTAATAGATACATTAGAGGAGATCTGAGGTCTTCAGTATGATGCCTCATTCCAAAACAGAACCCACAAAGCATACAACTGATGGAGCTGTTCAGATCAGTCGGCCTGCGGCATCCAGCATTATAAACACCAAATGCATAGTGATTGTGGCTTTTACGTAATACAGTGCAAATAATCTAGCGGTTTCTTCCAACTCCCATAGAAACACAAAAATGTAATTAATAGCACTGAATCAACAAGTGGGTCTAATTGATTTACTATAGAGGGACTCAGTAGACCATGTATGAATCCCCAGGACAAGCAATCAAAGGACCCAACCCTTGGGTTCACCCTGTCCTTGATCTGAGTCTAGGATGGGATCTTTTTGAGAACGAGGAGAGGGAAGAAGATCAGAGCCGTAACGAGTAGAACCCCGGCAATAATCCCAATGCGCACCAGTGGAAGGGTCCTGGCCCACTCAATCCACACTTCCAACACGTCTTCTGGATCCTCTGAGGAGGAAGAGGAGCATGGAATGGGGAGAATACAGTGGCAAAGTATTGGTCATGGAAACATTGTTCCTACATTCACCTTAAGCTACCACCACATACTGTAGATTGGGTCAGGTGATTACAGCTCAGTTGTCCCACCATTGCATTTATAGAAAGTTATAAAGTCATATTATGCATTGGGGGGAAAATGGCTTTCAATTGGTGCACCAGTAAAGACAGACACTCACCCTGAACCTTGAGAGAGACCGTGGATATGGTCTTGCCCTGCCAGATACATGTGTATGTGGCAGCCTCACTCAACACAGATGACTCAATTGTTATAGAGAAATCTCCCTCTCTTATTCTGTCTACTGGGGGCAACTCTACCCAGATGGATGAACTCCAGTTTGTTTTGAATAACACTTCCTCTTCTCTGTTCTCTCTGGTATCACCGAGGATGTCCCCCAAATCCATGGAGACTATCACCTGTCCCATTGCCTCCCAAAGGATTGAGCCCATTGCATCATCCTCCTGGCCCAGATACGAGGAGAAGTCACAGGGCAGGGTGACGTTTTTCCCCTCTATTACATTCAATTCGTATATAGGGGAGACGGTTGTCACAAACACTGGGGTTTCATGGGTGGAGGTTGAACGTTTAAGAGGGATGAAGAATGGAAAAAGGTTTGAGAGACAGGCGACAGATATGAAAGATGATTACTCAAAAAAAGGCAAACAAGATAGGCAAAACACTAAAATATACATTTAAATATACATGGAACAAATTATTTCTGTGCCCACAGCTTTTGCTTTCGATGGTAACAATAAAAACAGGTTAGAACTAATAACGAGAAATGCTTATGGAATACAGAAAAGACTCGTTTTAAGTTGCTGATAGTAATGATCTGAAGTAACTCACCTGCTTGGACTGAGGTTAAAATCGCCAAGAAGCCAAAAACAATCATCTTGTAAGAGATAACCTGGAGAATAACAGATGGGTTTGCATAATTCCAATGGAAGATAAAGTAACCAAGCAAATAACAGGTTGCTGAAACTATATTTCGGAATTCATCTGGAAATAAAAATGTTAAGTATTACAACCACCTGTTTAACATGTTCGGAATGTAACTCCTAACCATAACCAATCAATATACGATTTGTCTGTTCCAGGTTCGGTACTGGAATTCGCTAATATCACGATCCTAAAGGGACGTCCAGTAGATCGTCTCCACAATCAGCGTTGGCAGCATAACGTGTAATCTGTCCGAAGAGCAGCGATTATTTGTACATCTACGATTTCCAGCACTTAATTAATACCACGCATGTATAATTTGGAACCTGAAATCCGGCATTTAAAAAAAAGTACACTTCGTGACGTAGGAGTCGCACACACTTGCATCTCAATTTATCTGAGTAGATTTTTTCCAGGTACTGACACGGTGAATTGGCACGTATAGAAGCTCTTACCGATTGATGCATTCTTGCGCCGAAACAGGTCTGCGCACTGGTGAGGGTATATCTTACTAGACTATATCTTAAAAATGCTCTTTTTAAACGTGAGGTGCAGACGTCTCAGTGGCAGGACTGGAATTACATTACGAGTTGGTGATTGTCAAATTTCTATTAGGCAATCCTTCTTATAGGGCATAGCAGGTTTACCAGGGTTGTAGTAACGAGCCCATCTCAGGTATTTAGGGTACGCCCAGCTGGAACACACACGAGACCTTGGCCCCTAGATTGATATGTGATAGTAGACTTGGCTCTGCTTAACTTACGGAGAGTTATGAAATACTGTACATTGAAAATATCCAGTCTTCCATCCTTGATCATTGTAATTGATTCTAACCAACTTGTATCAGTATTATTGCCATTTCCAGGGGCGTAGAATTGTGGGGGGCATGACCATCTCAACATCACAGACAGGTCAATGGGTCCACCCCTAAGAGTTAAAATCTTGGGATAAATTGACCCTGACCTTTCCCACTGGTCTAGTTCATCTTCACATATCTCATGGACAACATGAACATTTGCAGATCATGGCTTTGCTTAGTGTAATTTTGGAACGTTGAGAATACAAATGTGTTAAGCAGAAGAGACACGTTTATAACTAGCATAGAGGAGTATAGAGAACCACACTACCTTCCACCGATCAATGTGTTTATTGTCCTGAATATTGCACTCTGCCGACACAGCCTAGGTCGCTTGCTGTTAAGCAGACATGAGACTACCTGAAGGCAAGTCAGTACAATAAATGGTTTGCAATACACTGCAAAACAATTTAATAAAACATTCAACAATATATACAAAAAAGGTGTTTATCCAGCAATTTAGCAGTTTCATTCAGTTTTTCGAAATTGCTTGCCTTTGCTAAATATCAGTCAAGATCACATTTTCTGAATTATGAGGTAATACCAACATACTGTGTGTGGATATTCCGTATCACATTGCTAATAAGATCATGGTATATCCATCTTTAAACAATATTTGAACTTAATATATAATGCAAATAAAGGGGAAATGAAATACTAAAGTAAAATATCAGAAGGACAATAAAATCATAAGGAACACAGACTACTTATGACTGACTTCATACAAAACACTTTTTATAGATCAGTCTTTAAGAATTCAACCATGTCACAATGCAGCATGAGCTTTGTGTTGGATATGTGGGTGCACTGAGGCCAACAAACAAAATGGCTCATTTAATTGCTTCAGAATCCTAAAACACTTCTGCAAACTAAAACCATTACTGTAGAATAGTTTAGACAAATTCTGTGTGCCCCCGGGCCTAGAATTAAAATGGTCAGAAATAGCACGTCCCTATTCTGTTCCTACCCTCCCTCTCAGCCGTACGTGTGCAAAACAGAGCAATGAAATCACCATTGACTAAGTATACAGAGGCTCTAACCTTTTGGTTCAAGTTGTGGAGATATGAGAGGATTTGATTGGCATAAACATAATGTTGAATCGTAACAGATGGCTTCCACTGGTTATACCCTCTCAGACCTCCACAAAGGCATAGGGTGTAGGTTTTGGGGGTCAATCGGGGTTTGGACCTCCCAAAAAACACAAGTTCATTTCCCATGGGTAAAGCATTAAGGAATAATTATTTAACGAACATACATTCATTTAATCTATTAAAATGCCACAACTACAAACATAACATCACCATGAAAACGATAAAACCTTTTAAAACATAAATAAAAGAACGTTTTAAAACAACACACTTGACTGCTCCAGCCAAATCCATCTCATTACAGCCAAAACAGGCATTGTTACTCAACAAGAGCTCCATTTCAAATCAGCCTTTGCGTCACAGTGCATGGGCCAGTCAGGGAATAATCCCGGAGTTTCTGAAGAGACTTGAGAGACATGATGAAGGGCGGTGTAGGATTGGTCAGGTCTAACGAGGCAGTTTAGGGGTCCCCAGGCTGCCCCAAATGGCGAGATATCCCCTTGTTTTTCAGGACTTCCACGTGTAGGAGTAGTTGTTCATATGGAGCTGCCGGAGGGCAGACTTGCCCAGGGTAGAGGGCACCTGGAGCTGCTGGACAGTGCTGGGATGAAGACCACACCCACCCAGATCTACAGCCAGCTCAGCCTAAGAGGAAGGAGAAGGGGGATACCGACCAATCAGTACAAAGGATATTCACAATACAAAAAGACTCACTTCAATGGTCAGAAATGAAACGAGGGATACGCGCCAGCCTGTTGCCGTAGTGGCGTGACGAGCGTGCGACCGACCTGTTCCGTGGCAGTGTGTGTGTTGAGGACAGCGGTGGGTTCATGTGTGTACAGCACGGTGCTGAAGCCTCCTCTCTGAGCGGGCCGGAGCAGGCGGGTGAGCGCATGGAGAGAGTGAGGCATTATGGGTCCCGTCACCTCCAGACTGCACACGTCCTGGAACCCAGTACGCACCTGGGTCTTCACTTTCACACTACGCGCCTGAAACGCAGCGAGACCAGCACGTAATTAGACACTTGGCTTTTTTACTAGGCTTTGTTATCTCACAATAACTGTAAAGGAGTGTATGTTTTTCTTTTAATTTGGTAATTTGTTTTCTGCTCATGTGGGGGGGGGGGTGCTTTTGAGGTGAGGCTTTAAATGTGTGTGTGTGGGTGTTCCTCACCTTGAGTGAGTGTAGTGTAGCCCCTCTGAAGGCAGTAGGGGCCAGTAGGGTAGGGGGCAGGCCGGCCTGAGATCCAGCCCCAGCCACTAGGCTCTTGCAGTTGATGAGGAAGTTGATGAGAGTGAATGTGTGTGTTCCTGTGACACACACTACAGACTCTGGCTTGTGGTCTAAACACACCGAGCTACGCTCTTTATGCAGTTGAATGGAGATGCTGTCTGGTTTCTTGATCTTATCCTGCACACCCATCTCCATCAGCCAGGTGAACCCGCCATCGTCATCATCTTCCGTGTCACTGGCCTCAGAATCGCTCTCCTCTTTCCTGGCATCTTCGTCCTTGTTCTTGCGTTCCAGCAATGGGAGTGTATACTCAATACCTAAGCCGATACAGAATTTGACACTTAGAATAGCCACATCATTTTATACACATGTTTTCGAACAAACTTGACATCCCCATAAACTCGATGAGTGTTGACGTTTCGTGTCTGTCTCACCGTCAGCCTTCATGGCCTCCCGGAGCCCCCTGGTGGTCGGACTAAGTAGCGCAGTGATGCCGCTGTTGCCAGCCAACCCTGAGGCTCGGAACAGAGCAGTGAACTGGTAGGAACACACGTAGAAATACGGACACAGCCTGGCCTTCAATAGGCTGTAGAGGGAGGACAGACTCACTGACCTGGTGGGTGAGGGGGGGAGGGGTCAGTTCAGTTAAACAACTTCAAGCAACTGAAAAACCCAGTCCCAGCTCACTCCTCCCCCTGACGCCCACTCACCATTCGCTCATAAGGCACTGTTGCAGAGCCATGTCCTGGGCCCAGGGGACGTTCTGGCCAGTGAAGCTCCTCTCCGCGCCTATCCGGGGGAACAGTGAGAGCCAGGATATGGATGGGTGCTGCCAGTACTGCAGACACTGCTGGAACCCACACCTCAGCTCAGGAGAGGACCGAGGGTCCTGGAGTAATCAAACAGAGGGGGGAATGAGTGTCATCCAGTGTCACTAGTACTCCTCAGGTAGTACTGCTGTGTGTGTGTGTGTGTGTGTGTGTGTCTGTTTCCTACAGGATTCACTTCTGGTGACAGGCAAAACACAAACGTTTTTTTATGTGATAAATGTCCACTTGGTGAATATGTTGATAGAGAAATCTGGACAACAAATAGTAAGACATGTTTATTATAATAAAGGAGCTGTGGATTGGAGTTAAAAACACCACAACATTGGGATGTTACGGACAGTTTCTGACCATTTTCCACTGCACTTTTAAAGGCACCAGCTGGCCAGCGGGATTCTGAATATATTCTTTAGTAATCTGAATTCACAAGTAGATGCAGTTTAAACTTTGACAGTTTTAAACACACACATACACAAACAATGTAAATACCAAAGAAACCCTCCCATTAACTGGTTTCCACTGGTTGGTGTGTGTGTGTGTGTGTGTGTGTGGCGTGTACTTTTTAGCCCCTTAAAAGGCGAGCGACACACTTGCACTACACAGAGCCTTGTGTGACCACCTGAGACTTGGTGCCACCGTTGCTTCAACTCCTCATTCATTGTGAGGCTTAATTGAGCCGTTCAATACACTTGTAACAAGGAAAACAATATGGACGAATATCTGAGTCACAACACAGTGTAGAAATGTGTTTGCAGGCTGAGCCTAGTAACCTAGCTACCTTATGGCTGCACCGCAGACAAAATCTACAGTAGTTTTCCTGTGGCGGTCAACATTTTGCGGCACAGGAAGCACCCGCGTATAACGTTGTGAAACAGTACCTCTATGCTCTGTGCGATAGCGGAGTGTTCCCCTCGACAGTTCTGGATAAGGCCCTGGGCCTCCTCTGTAGCTTTGGGTTGTTCAGCCCAGGAGAAGGGGAGCTGGGAGGTGAAGAGGAGCCGTGTCTTCAGGCTCCAATCTGCAGGGTACTCCCGACAAACAGGAGGCGCTGCACAGGTAGCCGGACCGGCCTGGGGGCTCTGTCACACAGGAGAACATGAGGACTTAGCCCAAAAATAAAACACATGCAAACATGATCTGTTGACCCTGTTTGGAGAGGAAAGGTGTGCCACTAAAGCAGCACATATTAGCTCACAGAGGAAGGGTAGTTGAGTAAAATGGATGTGATGAGTGGGATGATCGATGGGGTCCAATTCATTTCAGGGAGGGACGGGTGCGGAAAGGCCTTTTCTTCCTTTCTAAACCCGAGCTGTGACTCATCACCACGAGGGGGGCAGTGTACCATTCAAAATGCGATCTGGGTTCCAATGAGTGGCATTTGTGAAGGCTGAAGGTCTCAAAAACCTGACCTCCACGAAATAACCTTGACACCAATAGATTAGAAATATCTCAATTAACCTCCAGTGTGGGACTTCTCCCCTCCTGGAACATGTCCGCATTTTCTTCATACCGCGGGTCATCCTCAGAGACAGGAGCCGGTTTCTGAGGCTGAGAAAATAGGAAAAGAAACTAAGCGGCGGTGTGAAATCAACACCAGAGAACTTGCAGTTAGTCAGTGGTGAAAGCAAGGTGCCATTGAGACAGTTTGAACAGAGAGTGAACTATCTGCCTGACACTGGAAAACCGACCTATCTCAGCTTTCAAATCCCCGTGTGAGGCTTTAAACACCCCAAACCAACACTGCTCATGTATTGTACCTGTTTGTTTTCTACATGTTACTTTATAAGCACCGCGGTTAATCTCAACAATACTGTACAACCGCTAAAGGGTTGTTCCTAGGCACAACGTAGAGGTCCATAAAACAGTACAACTGATTTCAGCCAATAAGCATTCGAACCACACGGTTTAATAATGTCCACAATATTAACATCAATTATTTGGATAACGTTAACGTTATCGAGGTCGCTACTGTAGTTACTACTGTATATGTAAAGATATCTGGGTTAGCAAGTTTGCTAAAAAAGTAATGGCTTCAAAGTACTGTAGCTTAAAGCTAACGACCATAGCTGATAAACTAGATTACTAACTACAGTAACGTTAGCAAACTACTATGGTTAGCTCCTTGTAACAGCATGGTTGATCCCCTAATATAATGGATTAACATTATGAAGTGCCATGATCATACCTTGTAGGTGCTTTGTTTTTCTGCTTCGAGTAGCCGTTCACTGAAGGGCAGCGTCCCAACAGCGGGGACAATTTTTGTTGTAGTTGAATTCTCTCCCTCCTCTGCTACTGCAGGCGCCCCCGCCTCGACCGACTCCAAAGAGTCGGTGTTTTCGTCGGTATAAATAAATATTTTCTTCTTAGCCGGGCTGCAAAAGGTGTTTTCGATGCTAGCGAAAGGGTTTCTCCGCTTCACTCCACTACCAGAGAGACCCTGGCCGAACAGGGGCCCCGGGGAGAATGGTCGAACCCCAGATATAGTGGCACTCTCAATGGGCCTGGACAAGGAGCCTCGTCCGCCAGAACTGACACCCTCGCTGCGGGCTCTTTTTCTCCTCATTCGGAGGATTTCAGCCGGTCTTTTGAAACTGGGTGAGTAACCGGCTTGCTGTGACATTTTGTAAGGAAAATAAAATATCTTTGTTCCAAAAATGTTAAAATATTTCAGTGAAGTCGATATGTCAAAGTACTCTTTTCCAGTCTCCAACCTTTCTAAAGAGTAGACCCTTTTCAATCAAAACAAATTTCGCGCGTGACGTGCCTGTAACGTCAGTGCCCGCTTAAAATTGAAGGGAGGAGTTTTAGAGAAAACATTTTTGTTACTTTGGGTCCATCCTCCTGCTGATTCTTCTTCTCTTAAATTAATGGCTGGTCGCATACATTGAAGGTGCATATACCGCCACCTACCGTACCGGAGTGTGAGGCCACTCACTGCCTGCCCTTCCTATATCCTCCGGCTCAGACCTGAAGCCCTGAGAAATCGACATACAGCCTTAGCCACCCTCCCACTAGCCTTCCCGCCTCCCAGCATCCTCTGGTTGATGATACCTAACTTGATTTTTCGTATCTGTAGTTCTTCTATATCATTTATATTTTCTGCCTACATCTAAGTTATATACCATATCTTTTTATGATTTATTGCATTAAATGTTTTAATGAATAATAGTTTCTTGATATTCTCATCCAGCATACCTTTTTTAACACCAACCAGCGCCCCATCTTACTCTTTCCTGTTGTCAAAGTGATTAATAGTACATATGCTAATCTTGTCAGCAATTTCTTTGCATTTGTCATCATTATGGTTGGTGATCAATCACATTCAAAGGGGAACCAAATCCAATATACGTGTCTGTCGATAATTCTTACAGTTTTCAGGGGTCAACGAATTTGTCAATCGATTCATTGGGCTGTCATTTGTGTGGAGAGTTTGTTGTCTTAACAGTAATCAAGGTTGGCAAATAAGCTTTTGGCTTTGAACATCATCACACAGACATTTTCTGTCTTTGGGGAGCAAACCGGAGCAGAGCAGCCATGAGCGAGCAGACATCATCTATCTATCGTTTTCTGATTTGCCCTGGAAACAGCTAAGCTAAGAGTTTACTGGTTACACAAGATTGAATCTACCCTACTTCAAGGATAAAATAAACGATCCCCTTGATTCACAGTTCCCTGTGTCCATGTTCCCCTGTGCATTTCTGGAAAGTAATTCTCTATCAAACGTCATAGTGCAATAACATATGTTTTGTTTTTTTCTTCCCAATTTCGTCTGATATTAATGATTTAATAAAAATACACACGCTGGTCTCAAGGCGGGCATTCAGGTTTTAAAAAGATGATTGCATTGGGGCCTTGATGTAAAGCTAGACCTGTTGCTTATTCCACCTGCACTTGAGTCAATCTATAGTCCATTTAACACATATAGTAGTCACTAGATGGCGCAATTGGCAAAGGATTTTTATTGAAGGTCGAATATAAAAATGTTTTTCACCCTGAATGACAAATTTAAGCCTATTTGTGAATTATTTCTTACGTATAATAGATTGGTTTCACTGTACTTGCAGTTCAAACACACAATGTATGTAAACCTGTATGGAACATCTTCTGAATACCTGGATTAACTCCTTGGTGTTATAAGGTTAAATGAAAATATTTTATAGGCTGTAGTGTAGATTGATATTGAATAGTGGTTGTGTTCTTGTAGACCGTGTTCCAGTGTCTCCTCTCTCCGAATTTGCTGTTATGTCCTCCTGGAGATTGTGGTTTTACGGGCCTTGGCTTGAGTCCTGGAGTAGGATTATAACACAAACCTAACAGCCACGCACTGTGTACCCACTGTCTGGACAGGTCTACCTTTATTTAGCCCTGTGTGTGTGTGTGTGTGTGTGTGTGTGTGTGTGTGAGAGAGAGAGAGAGAGTGTACGTGGGAGCTCAAATGAAAGAACAAGAGAGAAAACATTGGTAAATGTGCCCATATCCATTTGTATTTACATTTCAGAAGTCTTTGTGCCTGTCTACAATGCACATGCCCATATCAGTGTGTGTGTTTGTCTGTCTGGGAGTTTAGATTGGCAGAGAGGGCAGGCCAGTGCTTGTCTGGTTTCCTGTGTAAATTCTTCCTGGGTCAGGAATAGCAGAAGGCGGTGTGTGTAGGTACGTGTGTTTGCATGGGGTGAGGGGGATGGGGGGGTGTTGGCACAGTTTCAGGTGCCAACAAGTACATGTCCCATCAGCCCAATATGACAAGGAAAAATGAAAAGATATAGAGACAGAGAGACTGCATTTTGATAAAATAAGCAGACAACTAATACAAAACACTGTGGTGGTATTTTCTTCACAACAATATTTATATCCATAAAGTAAAACAAAATGTGAGAAAAGATGTGTTCAATGCTGCTGTGACATCCTGATGCTGGGACAACTGTATTTGAGGCAATGATGATGTCATCAAACTTGGACAATGTCGTCATTAACAGACTCTTTAAAAATAGGCTATGAAGGATGACATTGTGGGCAGTATTTGTCCCTTATAACCTTGCGCTCACACACTCACTTATTCACAGACACACACACGCACACACACACACACACACACAGACACACACAGACACACACACACACACACAGACACACACAGACACACACACACACACACAGACACACACACACACACAGTCAATTTGAGATGCAACCGAAAAGGTATTGTGAGAGAATAAATTAAGGAATCATAAAGCAAACAACCTGTGACAGTTTGGCTTTGGTGGGACAATATACAGTACATAGAGTACTCCCTCCATAGTCCTAGCCTTAGCCAATTCCCTAACAGTGCTGACTGTGTATCAGTGCAGACAATATCACAGCCATAACCAATACAAACATGACCAAACAGACACACTCTGTGGCGGGCCACCATTTTCATTCATTAAAAGTATTATCTTTTTCGAAAGAGGGGAGAGGGGGATACGGTTGGAGAGGTGGTGGTAGACGGGGTGTCTGTGGCACACAAAATTCAGCCTTTTTTTGGCATGTGTAATTCATAATAACAACAGCAAACATAACAATGGCAACCAATCCTTTTAGAAAATAAAGCTGAATCCGTTCAGTGCTGCATGCTCCTCAGTGTAAAATGGCACCCTGTTTCTGTTCCTCAATTCTGTCCATGATCAGTCTGTTGATCCAGTGGGAAAAGTTCCACTAGAAACCCTTACCAATTCCCATTGGCTGGCAAGTCTGTCAAACTGTCAACCCCCACCTACCCTGTTGTACTCAATATGGCCGCCAAACGGCCTCTGCCACCATATTGCCAGGGGAGCTACTGTGACTCCCCTCCGCTTCCACCCCCACCCCTTCGCTCTGATTGGGCAGAGATGGGTGCAGGAGGGAGGTACCAGTGGACGCATTGGTGCACGGGGGGAGTATCCTCGGAGGAGACCGCTCCCCACCTCCTCCCGCCATCATAGAGAATTGGTACGACCCGGCGGGCGTGCTGTAATATAGGTGATAGGGGGAGGAGCCAGCTTGGAACGGTCCACCTTGGCCCTGGGTTGTGTTTGTCGGGTAGGGCGGAGGGAGATAGGTGGGGTAGCGCCCGGCAGGGGTTGTTGCCATGGCGAGTCCAATGGCGCCGTTGGATACGGGGGTGTGGGTGTAGGTGAAGGCCCCAGCTGGGTAGTGCATGCGAGGGTCAGAGTATCGGCTGTCGGACAGCGAGGCCAGAGAAGAGAATGGGCGGTCCAAGGACATACGGGGGTCACTGAAGGCTGTGAGGTCGGGGCCTGTAGAGGAAAAGGTCAGAGGTCGGGTATTAAATGTTAGAGATGTGACCGTCTGAGGACACTACGGGTCAGAGTATTTTGCACACACGCTTGTGTTACCTGAAATGCGGCAAGACAGGTCGCCAAGGGAAGAGCGGCTGGGTGAGATGGGCGTGGTTGAGTGGACAGTGGGCGTGGTTATCTGGCCCAGATAGGGGTACGACTGCTCATAGGACCAGGATGGAGATGTTTGCATCTGCCTTGAGTCTGAAAGTATAGAAAGGAAGAGAAACTTTAAACCAGTTCAGTGAAAATGTGCCTTTTGCAGATGCCAATCCCCCCTCACACACACACACACACGCACACACACAATGAAAGAGGATTACACACATGCACAAACATGCTCATTCAAACAACCACCCCAAGGTTGTTATACTCCCGCATCTGCTCAACAGGTAGAATCTTAAACATTAGAGATATACAGTCCCATCCCAAAGTATTGGAACGCCAAGGTAAATTCCTATGTTTTTGTTGTTCACTGAAGACATTTGGGTTGAAGATCCAAAGATGAAAATGAGACAAGAGTTCAGAATTTCTGCTTTCATTTCCTGGTATTCACATCTAGATGTGTTAAACAACTTAGGACATACCACCCTTTGTTTGAACCCACCCATTTTTCAAGTGAGCAAAAGTATTGGAACATGTGACTGACAGATGTTTCTTGTTGCCCAGGTGTTGCCTTTTACGTTGATTGTTCAATCATTAAATAACTCTGCATGACTAGTCTAAGTTTCCATCTTTGGTTTAAACCTATAAAAACTGCATTTCTTGTTAAACAGGATATACCAACATGAAGACCAGAGAGCTGTCTATCGGTGAAAAGCAAGCCATTGTCAAGCTGAGAAAAGAAGGAAAATCAACCAGAGCCATTGGACAAACATTGGGCATAGCAAGCACAACAATTTGGAATGTCCTGAAAAAGAAAGAAACTACTGGTGTACTGAGCAACAGATGTCGAACAGGTCGGCCAAGAAAATCAACAGTAGTGATGACAGGATCGTGAGTGTAAGTGACATCACCAACGACCTCCACAGTGCAGGGGTGAAGACATCACAATCCCCTGTTCGTAGAAGACTCAGAGAGCAGAAATATAGAGGCCACACCACAAACTGCGAACCACTCATCAGCAGTGAGAATCGGAAGGCCAGATTGAAATTTGCAAAGTACAGATGAGAAGCAAAAGTTCTGGAACACAATCTTATGGACTGATGAGACCAAGATGAATCTCTACCAAAGTGATGGAAAGGCCAAAGTGTGAAGAAAGAAAGGAACCGCTTGTCCGAAGCATACAAGCTCATCTGTGAAGCATGGTGGAGATAATGTCATGGCTCGGGCGTGCATGGCTGCTTCTGGAACAGGCTCATAAATATTTATTGATGATGTAACTGATGATGTTAGCAGCAGAATGAAGTACAGAAAAATGTTGTCTGCCAATTCATGGAGAAATGCATTGAAACTTATCGGGAGGAAGTTTATCATGCATCAGGACAATGACCCAAAGCACACTGCCAACAAAAAAAAGGACTTCCTCAGGGGAAAAATATGGAAGGTTTTAGACTGGTCAAGTCTATCACTTGACCGTAACCCAATTGAGCATGCGTTTCACCTCCTTAAGAGGAGACTGAAGGTAGAAACACCCCGAAACCAACAACAACTGAAAGAAGCTGCGGTAAATTCCTGGAATAGCATCACAAATGAAGAATGCAACAGTTTGGTGATATCGATGGGTCGCAGGCTTGTTATTGCACGCAAGCAAGGGTTAGGCCACCAAATATTAAATGTTATTTAATTTAAGATTATTTGTTCCATTACTTTTGCTCACCTAAAAATGCTGTGGTCTAATACAAACGGTGATATGTCCTAATTTGTTTAACACATCTAGATGTGAATACCAGGAAATGAAAGCTGAAATTCTGAACTCTTGTCTCATATTCATCTTTTGATCTGAAACCTGAATGTCTTCAGTGACCAACAAAAACAAAGCAATTTGCCTTGCCGTTACAATACTGTTGGAGGGGACTGTATACCGGATGTGATTGAAGAGGGATGTGTGCGAAGTCATTTTATACAAGGTTTTAAAGCGCTCAACACCTGCGTCTTCTCCCCCTACACCCGGGCCGAGCTGGGAGCACACGCAACACAGATGAAATGATGATCTGTGTGAAAGAGCCATGAGTTCAGACGCTGGAATGAAGGACAGGGACTGAGTGATTGGGAAGAGTTGAGAATGAAGAGAGTATGGGAGGGAGGGCGTATAGAAGTTGTGGAAAGATGTAGAAAGAGATGGTCATAGATGGAGACAGAGAGGAGAGGAAGTGATTAGCCTAGTGCGAGGGCGTAGGAAGTAGGCGACTGTGTGTGTGTGTGTATGTGTGCAAGCTCTTAGCCAGTCAGTCCTTTTCCCCCTGGTCCAATAAACGCCAGTGATCGCCCGCAGACCTAGAGACAAGAGTGTGTGTGTGCGTGCGTGTCTGTCCCACACACTCGGCAGACAGAGGAAAGCAAATTGCACACAGCAGCCAAGACGTCAATGGCCTTTTAAAGTGCAGCCAGCTCCCCCAAGAACTAAACAGTGAGGCCTAGGCCTGGTGCCAAGACCCCCTCCTTTCTTGGCTCCCCTCCCCAGGCACCGGAGCTCTGATCTGGGGCAGGAGTCACACATGGCTGGGTGGGTGGCTGGAGGCGGGTCTGTGTATCCGGTGCTGCTGTGGCTCATTCATTTTTACTGCATTCCCACACACATGCAGACAAATACACACACTCAGTGACACACATTATGTAGGCATTACATTCACTCTCAAAATGGAAGACATACACACACTCGCCAACACACATTATGTAGGCTTTACATTCTCTCACACAATGGAAGACAAATTATGTTACCCCTGGCCATTTCACATATGAATGTCTCTATAGTTATGTCTCTTCCCGTCTGTGGGACAGACTTTGGGATTGTTTGTTGATCATTTGGACAAAGCACGATTTCGCAGGTGCTCTCATGGTTTTGAAGGGGGGGTTATTAGGGCCGCAACTGGCTCCCAGCTTTCGTTTTGGCAATGGCCTTTTGTGGAACACAATCATGGATCTGAAGCAATTACGCTGACTTAAGTCTGGGTGTCTGCCATTACATTGACAGATAAGGCTAATAGAATCAGTCAGGTGGCCTAGGCTGGCACAATCTGAATGGAGAAGGCACATACTCATATTCACTCAACCACCCACCCACCCACTCACCTACTCACCCACCCACCCACCCACTCACCCACTCACCCACCCACTCACCCACTCACCCACCCACTCACCCACCCACTCACCCACTCACACACACACAAAGCCCATTGCCTCAGTGCAGCCCAACACTGACTAGATGCCAACCCACCCTGGCACGCCACATACAGACAGCCAGACTGGGAACACACGCACATGCATGCACACACACATACACACACACGCATACACACACACACACACACACAGAGACACACACACACACACACAAAGTGAAACACACACTCCCCATGGCTACAGCTGCCTCTGATTTTCACAAATATGAAAAGAAAAGTAGGAGGGAAAGAGAGAGGGAAAGAGAGAGGGAAAGATAGAGGGAAAGAGAGAGAGAAAGAGAGAGGGAAAGAGAGAGGGAAAGATAGAGAGGGAAAGAGAGAGAGAAAGAGAGAGAGGGAAAAAGAAGTCTTGAATGACTTAATAGCGGTTTCCGCTGGCAGTGCTCCCTATGCTATTTCTGGCTTCAGGATCAGAGACACCAGGCAGGAAGGACTAGCCAGCTTCTCTCTTTCTGCCTTCCCTCCATCCTTCCTTTATTATCTCTCTATTCCTCCCACTGCCCAAAGTTCCACCTCCCTCTGTCCGAGGACCCAACACCCTCTGTTCCACGACCAACCTCCCTCTGACCCACGACCCACCTCCCTCTGTCCCTGGACCCACGTCCCTCTGTCCCAGGACCAACATCCCCCATCCCATGAACAACCTCCCTCTGTCCCAGGACCAACCTCCCCCAGTTCCACAACGAACCTCCCTCTGTCCCAGGACCAACCTCCCCCAGTTCCACAACCAACCTCCCTCTGTCCCAGGACCCACATCCCTCTGTCCCAGGACCAACCTCCTTCTGTCCCAGGACAAACCTTCACCATCCCAGGACCCACCTTTCTCTGTCCCAGGACCAACCTCCACCGTCCCAGGACCCACCTCCCCCGTCCCACGACCAACCCCCCCCAGTCCCAGGACCAATCTCCCTCTGTCCCAGGACCCACCTCCCTCTGTCCCAGGACAAACCTCCTTCTGTCCCAGGACCAACCTCCTTCTGTCCCAGGACCCACCTCCTTCTGTCCCAGGACAAACCTCCTTCTGTCCCAGGACCCTCCTCCCTCTGTCCCAGGACCCTCCTCCCTCTGTCCCAGGACCCTCCTCCCTCTGTCCCAGGACCCACCTCCTTCTGTCCAAAGATCAACCTCCCTATATCTAAAGATCCACCTACCTCTGTTCCTATTGTATGCCTCTTGTTTTGACACTGGTTGCTCGACCATATAGTTTGTGTAATCAGTGCTTTGGAGAGCAAACTCCTTCTACTAATGACCCAACAGGCACCTGACCATAGCAGGTCAGTACAGTGTGATGAGATAATGAATACTTTGCCTGTCATTTATCACATTGGGTGGCACTGCTAATTCTGTGAGAACTTTATTTTATGTTCATTTTAATGTCATACTGTTTTTCAACTCAAGTTTCTATGTACGTTGCCAGTGACTGACCTGTCACTTGTGTAGCATATTGCGTGATTCGATTTTAAATGAGGGGTTTTTCACACACTTCTACTTCCTGTCAGCTGACTCTCACTTCCTCCTCTCCTCCCTGGCCTGCTTCCTCACTACAACGGTCTATGTATACTTGCGCACACACTCATACACATGCACACACAGACACACCACTTCTGAGGATTAGAAGAGGAACAGAAACTGCGGCAATGTGTGTCAGAGGCTTTAGCGCCAAATACTAACCGCAATAGGATTGGTTAAAACCACAAACGAGGAAGACCTGGTCTTTCCAAACCCAGAGTATAATCACTAAAATAAGTAGAAAAACAAAACAATGTTTGAGTGATGTTTTCTGTATACATAGAGGCATAACTCCAGTAGGTTCAACAGTTGATTACTGTTGCCATGTATCCTGTGTGGTGTGGTACCATTAGAGAAGACTCATCTGGTATCTGTGTGGTACCATTAGAAAAGACTCACCTGGTGTCTGTGTGGTACCATTAGAAACGACTCACCTGGTGTCTGTGTGGTACCATTAGAGAATACTCACTTGGTATCCATGTGTAGTACTATTAGAGAAGACTCATCTGGTATTTTTGTGGTACCATTAGAGAAGACTCATCTGGTATATATTTGTGGTACCATTCGAGAAGACTCATCTGGTATATGTTTGTGGTACCATTCGAGAAAACTCACCTGGTATATGTGTGTGGTGTGTGGAGCTGGTGAACTGGGCTGGGTTCAGAGCGGGTCGGGGGTTGGGCGTGGGGGCGTGGTGATGGTGGTGAGGAGGCGTGCCCCTAATGGAGCTTCGCCTTAGCTGCTCCAGCTCGCTCAGACGTTCAGAGAAGGCCAAAGCTCCCGGCTTCACGTCCTCCAACTTCTGTCTGTGGCCTACAGACAACATGCAAGCACAAACACATACATACTCTCAATCAAACAGTCAGACACCCAGTCAGCCAATCAATCAGTTGGTCTGTCTGCCTGCCTGCCTTCCTGATTCCCTGCCTGCCTGTTTCAGATGTATGACAGAATAATCGAGTCCTCATCAGACCCCACTTGGACCCAACACGGCACTGATATGAAGTGGAATGAAAAGTGAAAGACAGAGATTGACAGAGGAAGAAAACCGAGACAGAAAGTGTTCAGCCAGCCAGCCTCAGCTGTGAAAAGCCATCACTCGTCTTCACCCACCCACCCACAAACACACACTGGGCTGTCACACCAGGAGGAAGTGGTGCTGTAACTGGAGCCGGTGTCTGAGCCCTTTGAAGCGTGGGCCAGAACCCAGGGCCAGCTAGACCCTCGACACGCACACACACACACAGCCAGACCCTGGATCGTTGCACGGCGCCCAACACTAGATTCCCGACCGGAATAACGGACCAACGGGGAATAGCCCTGTTAACAGCCACGAGACCGAGGCGTGATGGGCCTTGTGTCACCTCACCATCTAGAACTACAACACCAAAATAACGCAACTACAAATCCCAAGCTAGGAGGATTATCTAATGACAATTATTTTCATGATGTCAAGGACCAGAATTATTCTGGAAAAATGCCATGATAATCGCGACGGCGGTAACTTGAATGATAATGACGCGCTTTCACCTGACAGACGATGTCACTGTGGCGTGACACTCATCCCCACGGCATCATTAGGCAAGTCATCCGATGTGGATGACTGCGAGGAGGGGGAACGTTTACTCACGTCGGGGTTCTCGGGGTCCGTCCACGGTGATCTTAATAGCTCTCTGGTAGGTGGCGACCTGGGGAGGGTTGGTGAACACTGTGATGGTAAGAGTGAAACTCTTCCCTGGAAGATGAATAAAAAAGAAAATTGGTTTTTGTGTGTCAGAATACCATTGGCCTTTAGTTCGCCGCCATCCCTCTTTCCCTCTATCCTCATTTACCCCAGGTCAGGAGAAGACATTAAGATCAGGCTGACAGAAATAGCCCAGAGAGATAGCAGGCCAACAGATACCCTATAACCCCACGCCTGTAACTGCTCGGGAGCACACTAACAAATTTCAAGAATTGCCTGGGTCTGGTTGTGTATTTGAACTTGAACGTTTGCCTGACTGTGTGTCTAACAGTAAGTGTAAAGATTCCTAGATGAGTGGAGTAGACATTTTTTTGTGTGTGTGTGTATGTGTGTGTGTGTCAGTCTCCCTTAGGATCTTTACCTCATTGCATGGTGATAAGTGACGAGCAGATGCTGAGAGGATGTGGACACAGACACTCACACAGACACACACACACACACACACACACACACACACACAGACACTCTTACACAGACATTTGCGCCCACCCTGGAGGTATTGGCGCCCTGGGGAAACGGTCAGAGACTGTGCCAAGGCTGGAATAGAGTTACCACACACAGACCAGCCTACACCAGCTAGAACTCTGGCTACTGTTACACATACACACACCTGCTAACCCAAGTGGAGAAATACTAAAGGCTGTTTCCCTATGTTGAAAAGATATTCTGTAAAGTCAAACACACACACAAATGCACAAACACACTGTGTTTTCATACATTTTCATTATCATTCTTTTATTTATTTAATAAAAAAAGAAAATTCTGAACCTCTAACTCCAAACGTAACACTAACCTTTATCTTAACCCTAATCTTAATCAAGTCTTAAATCTCAGACTATTCACAAAATATAATCTCACTTTAAATAGCCTAACATTACTGTTTAAGGTTAAGCAAAAGCATTAAGATTTACTCAAAACCCTAATCATAAACCTAAACCAAAATCCTAATCCCAACCCATAGCATTAAAAAAGCCTTTTGAAATCCAAGGACTAGCAAAATGTCCTAACTCTTTACCCTGTTACATGATTTCATCTAAGGTCAGGACTTTTTGGTAAATGTTGGTTCTGAGAAGGAAGGAAAAGAAGTACAGACACACACAGACACAAACAGACACAAACATACAAGCAAAATGTGTTGGAGGTACTCAGCTGTAAACTTTGGACCACATATGCAAGCAGGTATTGCCTGGTACTATTTTCAGAGAGGTTTTGACCCTGCACAAAGAGAAGCTTGTCTACTAATACAGACTAGTTTACAAAACAGTATTTTCTTAACTTCGTTTTTCTTGGATAATTGAATTACCAAAAAATTTATGATATTTCACAATCACATTTCCTGCCTAAAGGGTTGCTCATACTCTTACATAAGCTTCTCGCAAAAACACCCCTCCTTCTCTGTTTTCTATGTATATGCATGCACTCATCATTGAAGCACACACACACACACACACACACACACACACACACACACATGGTTGTTTTGAGTAGTTTTAGTGTCTGTGAGGGAGACATTCTGTCTGAAAGGCAGACGGGAAGAAGACAACACTGTTTAGGGGATGGCCCCTAACACAATGTTGTGTGTGTGTGTGTGCGTGTGTGGTTGTGTGTAGGTTTGTGTGTTGGGGGGGAAATATTAATGTTTCAGAAAAAGAACAAAAGTGTAAATGCGCATCCAAACATCTGTGTTTTCAAGAAAACGAAAGAGAGAGAGAGAGAGAGAGAGTAAGAGAATTAATGAAAGAAAAAAGGGAAGAAAGTAGAGAAAAAAAGAAAGAAATAATAAATGTTTGTGTCCTAGAGCCACAGCCAGTGACTCACTGCATTCTGTATCCAGGGGAAGAGAAGAGGGGGAGAGAAGAGGAGGAGAGAGGAGACAGGAGGTGTGTTTTCTGAGGAGAGGTTAGGGTGGTAGTGTGATAGTAGGAGAGAACTCTGGTCTTAGTTGCTGGTGTGTTATCAGCATGTCTGTCTGATCAGACACCATCAGTTCCCAACTAAAAGCTATGTGTGAGTGTTTGTGTTTGTGTGTGTGTGTTTCTAAGTGCTAGGGCTTTTACCCAGTTTACATTTCTCTGGGGCTTATTGTACTGAGATGACTGTTTCCTCCGGAACTCTCCTTCTATAATCGCCCCTATCAATGGGAGGATTTTTCTGTGTTAGTGTGAATGTGTGTGACTGTGAGAGTGGGTGTTTTTGTGTGTGTGTTTCTGTGTGTGTGTGTTTCTGTTTGTGTGTGCGTGTGTGTTTCTGTTTGTGTGTGTGTGTTTGCGTGTGTGCAGGTCTAGGCTTGTTGAGAGCAGCAGTGGTGTGTTTACCACAGTCCTATCAGCATTAGCCAATCAATTGTGTAATCTACAGTCTGAATTAACCTGTGTATGTTTCCCAGACGCGCAATGCGGAGGTGTGTGTGAGTGCGTGTATGCATGCCCATGACTGTCTCCAAAACTTCCCGGGCTTCAGAAAAAGGCCAACAGAAAACTGGCCTGAGTGTTCTCAGGCTGGCCATAATGACCTGTGCAAACAGTTTGGGAGGCAGGCCGGTCCAGTGTCTGATGTGGGACATGGAGGCTTCAGGTAGACCTCAGCCTTCACGGAGGTATACAGCTCACCGCTCTGGCCTGTGCCGACCACTCGCTCTCCCACTCCATGTATCAGTGTTGCAATTTGCACGTGTCCCCCCCCAAAAAAAAAACATTTTGTGTTTTACATGCTTCAAATGTAGCAGAGCCCATGTTGTGTCTGGTTGGTGTTTTTCAAAGCACCTGTATGTAGCTAGACATGGCCATATCTGATGGCTGTCTCCGGGGTGACATCCGCAGGTGACCTTGCATGAGGGGAAGTTGATTACATTTTGACGACGACGCGTTCCTCTGAGGCAGTCCTTGGCTTACAACACTCTTAAGTGTCATCGCCTCTTGTTACGTCTGAACAGCGTTGGTTAGCGGCACTTACAGCGCTGACAATCACATTGGTAGGCTCGCAGCATGTGGGCTTTCTCATGGCAGAAGCTCACCGAGCACGGTCTGGAAGCACGGTCTGGAACATCTCTTCTGGCGCTGTCCGCTGCGGGCTAAATTCGTCCAGGTCTAGCAGTGGATGACCCGACATAGCATTTGGATCTAACAGCCTTGCTGTTTTGGGGACCGCGGTGAGTCATTAGAAAACATCGTTCGGCTCTTTTTCTTGCCGTTTTGGGGCCGGGTCAAGAGAATACACAGATAAGGAGGCTGAAGATGTTTTGAGACAGCACGGTAGAATGGAGGAATGTATTGCAAAACGAAAAAAATATCATGACACTTCACTGGGAGAGATGGGCTGATCTGATAACAAAAAATAGAAGGTAAAAGGGAAGTTTGACTAACAAAAAAACAAAAAAGAAAGCTAGTGATTAGAAATGATACGAAAATCTACATGATGATTAATAATTTATGCATCTACAATGACAAAGCTAATCTACGCTGCATGAAGTACGAACTATTATCCACGGCTCTACGTGATCTCGAATACAAAGATTGTAAAAAAGGCATCCTTTTAAAATTGGAAATTTGATTAATGTGCTAAAATGTCACATTTAAACTGAGTGTGTGTGCGTGTGTGTGTATGTGTGTGTGTGTGTGTGTGTGTGTGTGTGTGTGTGTGTGTGTGTGTGTGTGTGTGTGTGTGTG
>JACXGJ010008243.1:0-27841 GCA_016801105.1 Esox niger | reverse complement strand
TATACAGACCACTCAGTAACACTAGCCTAGTATACAGACCACTCAGTAACACTAGCGTATTGCACAGACCACTCAGTAAGACTAGCCTAGTGCACAGACCACTCCGTAAGACTAGCCTAGCACACAGACCACTCTGTAAGACTAGCCTAATACACAGACCACTCCGTAAGACTAGCCTAGCACACAGACCACTCAGTAAGACTAGCCTAATACACAGACCACTCTGTAACACTAGCCTAATACACAGACCACTCAGTAACACTAGCCTAATACACAGACCACTCAGTAACACTAGCCTAATACACAGACCACTCAGTAACACTAGCCTAGTATACAGACCACTCAGTAACACTAGCCTAATACACAGACCACTCAGTAACAATGGCCTAGTATACAGACCACTCAGTAACACTAGCTTAGTATACAGACCACTCAGTAACACTAGCCTAGTATACAGACCACTCAGTAACACTAGCGTAGTGCACAGACCAATCAGTAACACTAGCCCAGCACTCAGACTTCCTGCTGCTATTTGTAATACATTGTACAGTTTGTCTGCTGTCTTAGCTAATCTTAGCAGTTACGGGGAAAGAACAACATTATAACTGCCTGTCTCTGTCTTGCTTGTGACTGATAAGCTGTCTAAATAGTTTCATTAAATATATTCACTGTTTGTGTCAAACATGTCTACATTAGTGTTTTAAAGTGTGTAGGGACCAACACTAAGGTGCCTGATCATTGCCGTTTTGGGTCCGGAAGCAGCAGCCAATTTGAGTCGTCTGTCAGCCTCCAGCCAGTGTTCAAAATAAAAGAAAAATGCATTCAGTCGCCTCAATTTCTTGCCTCAACAACCTTCCTTTTTGAGTGGAACTTTCCAACATCAGAGATGGGTAGGTGGAAGGAGAAGCGGCCGCCTCCATGGTAGCAGAGAGAGCAGGATTTACCTAACACATGTGCAGGAGCATCTGGATCTTGAATCTGGAATAGGAAAGATCAGAGAAAAGCCTGATTCACAGCCTGTCCTGTTTATTGAACACGTAGCCACGCCAGGGCCCATTCACCCACTCTGGATCTGGTTGTGTACATGTTGTTATGCATAGACTACCTCATCAGTTCTGGCCTTGCCTCTAGTACTCTGCCTCTTAAATGTATGTGTTTAGTTCACACACCTGTCTCTTCTCTCTAGCATCATGTACCCGTCTAACTCTGTCCTGCTCACCTGTCCTTCTTTCTGCTGACAGTGGATCGCATCGTGGGACTGGACCAGGTAGCCGGGATGAATGAGACAGCTTTTGGCGCAGCCTATAAGACCAAGAAGGGCATGTTCCGCACAGTGGGCCAGCTCTACAAGGAGTCCCTCACCAAGCTGATGGCCACACTGAGGAACACCAACCCCAACTTCGTCCGCTGCATCATCCCCAACCACGAGAAGAGGGTACACTCTGAGAAGCCCACTAGCACTCTCCCTTTCACTGATCTGCACCCGCTTTGCTCATAACAGAGCCTCCACAGCCTCCTCTGGCCACCAGGCCCTGTACACACTTCCTTACTAAGGGGGCCTTCTGCCTTATTAAACTATGGAAATCAAAGAGCGAAGATCAGATTGCGAAGTGGAGATTTAGCGTCTCTGTGGGCATATTAGGTGATGCTTGTTGTATTTAGGCGATTTAGACTAGACATGATGGTTTCTGAAGCAAAGCCCACAAATTATGGTAATAAAACAATTATATTAATATTGTGAGTATAATTTATCCAGTCTGTATGTTATCCTGGCTCTGGAAAGACGTCATATTGCAAAAAATTTATTAGTAATTTTCGATTTCTGTGTGAAATTCTCAATGCTGAATTCATAGTAATTAAAGGAATTCACCTCTGAATTAGTTCAAAATAATCTTCTTAAAATTTAGTTTTCTAATATATCGTACCACTCCATAACTGGTCACATCAATGTACCCCTCCCTCCTCACAGGCTGGTAAGCTGGACCCACACCTTGTACTGGACCAGCTAAGGTGTAATGGAGTTCTGGAAGGGATCCGTATCTGCAGACAAGGCTTCCCCAACCGCATCGTCTTCCAGGAGTTCAGACAGAGGTACTGTACGGCACCTCATAACGAAGAATGTTTGTTATTTTTGCCTGATAAGTTCCTGTGTTCACTGGTGTGAAAAAGGTTACAGGGGTCAATGTGTCAGTTGTTTTGACTACCATTGTAGAGCTGTTCTATTTCTGAACACCGAGGCCTCTGCTGACCTGAGACGTCTTTGCTCTCCTCACACCCTGTTGCTAGTCAACATGGAGGTGTAATGATGACTTAATGATGCCCTCTGGTCGCCAGGTATGAGATCCTCACTCCCACCGCCATCCCCAAAGGCTTCATGGATGGCAAACAGGCCTGTGAGAGAATGGTGAGTGTCTCTGTGTGTCTACTGTGGTTAGCATGTCTGTATTTAACATTTTGAATGTACAGTACATGTATGTCATCATCTGATCATTGACACTGAGCTCCTTTCCCTGGCTTTACATATATGACCAATTTTATCTTTAGATCCGAGCGTTGGAGCTGGACCTGAACCTGTTCAGGATTGGCCAGAGTAAGATCTTCTTCCGAGCTGGAGTACTGGCTCACCTGGAGGAGGAGAGGGACCTGAAGATCACTGATATCATAATCTACTTCCAGTCTGTCTGCCGAGGATACCTGGCACGCAAGTGAGTCTGCTTTTCTCAGTATTCAGTTAGCAGTCGCCATTACAAATCTACATTGTTTGCAAGATCAGAGGTCCTGTCCCTATTTGTAAACATTTCCACTGT
This sequence comes from Esox niger, assembly GCA_016801105.1. Taxonomy (NCBI): domain Eukaryota; kingdom Metazoa; phylum Chordata; class Actinopteri; order Esociformes; family Esocidae; genus Esox; species Esox niger. Next base: position 25,034 of record JACXGJ010008243.1, on the reverse strand, counting down.
ACTGAATTCACACAGAAATAAAAAAAACACCTTTTATTTTCCTCTTGTGATGTATGTAGCAGCCAATAATGTAATAACTACCGTTAATGTTATAACTGCCAATAACGTAATAAATTTTCCATTCAAGATGTAATAAAAGTCAATAATATAAGTACTTAAAAATTGTGTAATAACCTTTTTGAACCAATAACGTAATAGCTTTTTGCCCATAATATAGTACGTTTTTACATTATTGGCTTGCTATTACATTATTGGCCGGGTTAATAAAATGTAAAAACTATACATTGTATTTATCAGAGAGGCCCTGTCAAACAGACCAGAAATTCGGGAAATGAATAGACACAATCCATTATTCAATTTGCCATTTACATCCCAATAGGGCTTGCTTGAGACCTGGCTAAATTCTAACTCTATTTCACAAATTGAAGTAAAACACTATTTTCACTGTATTATTCCTGCTGGATATTGATATATGATTTAGAACATGCTATGAAACATCACGTGAAGTGAACTACATTATTTTAATGTTTTCAGATAATCATGCCTCTACATCCTAATTGGGCCTCGAAAAAAAACTCTCTTAACCATAAATAAGCCTAAATGCACAAAGCAGACAAAGCAGAAAAAATAACAGTAGTTAGTATTTCCAAACTGGTAACTTAGCTACTACACACTTTTATCTATAAGATATTATAGTATAACTCAATATAACTGTGGATTTCTGAAGTTATTGATCCTGAAAATTCCTCTTTAAAATGTTAGGTTCATCCTTATGGAGCAACCCCTGACCTCTGTATAAAATATGAAAGCTTGGGAGCTGATACTTGTGCTTTGGATATGCCCACTTGGGGCTACACCTAAAGTAATGGATGAAGCGGCTTACCTGGTTAGGGTTTAGAGAGGTCTCTTAGCCCAGTTGGAATGTAGAGGCATGATTATCTGACAGCCACACAAGAAATATCACGGTCATTCACATTTTACATTGTATGTAACAGCAAGTCCTACAATAAACTTCAAAGCTATTTTAGAGAAAACAGTTCAGACTGTTTTAGTTCGTTTTTTTTAAATAGATATAGTCGCCTAGATGACATGTTTTCTTAAAAATGTTCTTATTTTCACTGTATCTTTAATAACACAGCAAATATCTACAGTTGTTTGTAATAAATAATGGGTTGTGTCTATTCATTTCACGTTGGTATTTGTGAATCCATCTGATAGGGCCTCTCTGCTACCTACAACTTATACTTTGAAAATGTCATAAATCACAAAAGAAATGACTGAACATTGTAAAACTGCATGCAACTAACAGAATAATTCTAAGGAACATGCTGATAAAGTTAGAAATATCTGACAGCATAAGCTGTCATACATTATCCACTTCTGCAAATAGCCTTCAAATATCAGATGGATGTACAATCATGCAATCTACCATGATGATTTCACCCCGTTTGTGACAAAAACATATTACCATGGAGAGAATGAGAGAGAACAAGCTGATTAGTTGCTACCTAGTTATGAGCCTTCAAGGTTTTGAAACCCCCCCGATATCATCAATTTTTTTTGCTATTAGTTAGGGCCACTAGGTAACCTGTCTCCAGAATATAACAAAATGATAATATCTTATTACGTTATGTGCAAAAAGTTATTACGCTGTTGGTTCATTACTGACCTTTATTACATTAAGAATGGAAAATGTATTACGTCATTTGCAGTTATTACAGTTATTTGCAGTTATTACATTAACGGTAGTTATGACATTATTGGCTACAATGTGTAATTAAATACCCAGCTGAAGAGTGGTGTCCTTATTTCTGCCACTGCAAGGTTGAGTTTGACCTGTTATAATAAACATCTCTACATTTGTCACGTTATCGGCAATAAACAAATGGTACAAGCCACAGAATAAAATTAAGTTTTCAATCCATTAGTAGCCGGTGGAGTTTGCGGCCTTCAAACATTGGCTTGCACATCGCTAATTCAATGGTCTTTCATTTCCTCATGTCCTTTCTACAACATGTCTTAACACCACATTGATATACAGAGCTGTCTTTGACCATCTTGGTATGTCTGACCATATGTCTGGACTCTCTCCTCGCAGGGCGTTTGCTAAGAAGCAGCAGCAGCTGAGTTGTCTGAAGGTCCTCCAGAGGAACTGTTCTGCCTACCTGAAACTGAAGCACTGGCAGTGGTGGAGACTCTTCACCAAGGTGGGTCTCCAGTACAGAGCTTTTTATTGTATGAGGCCCTGTCTCTATATATTACTAAATGCATCTTCTGAGCACCGTCTTTTGAACATGGCCAGCAGTGGCTGACCCAAGGTTCTGTCCCGTCCTCCAGGTAAAGCCCCTGCTGCAGGTGACCAGGCAGGAGGAGGAGATGCAGGCCAAGGATGACGAGCTGTTAAAGGTGAAGGAGAAGCAGACCAAGGTGGAGGGAGAGCTGATGGAGATGGAGAGAAAGCACTCCCAGGTCAGTGTCTAGCCCACACCAACTCCAGTAGGCTGGACACAACACATGATCCCTTTATGAACTTCAGTCCTGCAATGTACCATTCATACCACCTCCATGTATACATTGTGCAGCTGATGGAGGAGAAGAACATCCTAGCAGAGCAGCTCCAGGCGGAAACAGAGCTGTTCGCTGAGGCTGAGGAGATGAGGGCTCGTCTGGCCGCTAAGAAGCAGGAGCTGGAGGAGATCCTCCACGATCTGGAATCCAGAGTGGAGGAGGAGGAGGAGAGGAACCAGGGCCTGCAGAACGAGAAGAAGAAGATGCAGTCTCATATCCAGGACCTGGAGGAACAGCTGGATGAGGAGGAGGCAGCCAGGCAGAAGCTCCAGCTTGAAAAGGTGACTTCTGAGGCCAAGATGAAGAAGTTTGAGGAGGACATCTTGCTCCTGGAGGACCAGAACTCCAAGTTCCTTAAGGTAAGTGGTGAGATAAGGCTGGTCAATGTTCTTACATTACCATATTTTGCGTTTGACTTAAGAATGACAGGAAGATTGCTTTAGTGGTATGTATGATTAGATTTACTTTTTTATCTAAACAGCCTGATTAAAATTTTCTCCATCAGGAGAAGAAACTTCTGGAGGACCGTGTCAATGAGATGATGTCCCAGCTGACTGAGGAAGAGGAGAAAGCCAAGAACCTGGGCAAGACCAAAAACAAACAGGAGGTGATGATGGTGGACCTGGAAGGTAGGTTCTCCCTGGCATACAAGGTCTCACTAATTCAAGGTAGTATGTGCAGACACTATAACAACATGTGTTCCCAGAGCGGCTGAAAAAGGAGGAGAAGACACGTCAGGAACTGGAGAAGGCCAAGAGGAAGCTGGATGGAGAGACCACAGATCTGCAGGACCAGATAGCTGAGCTGCAGGCACAGATCGAGGAGCTGAAGTTGCAGCTGGCCAAGAAGGAGGAAGAGCTACAAGCTTTACAGGCCAGGTGAGAGAGACAGAGCCCAGAGATGACAGCTGGATGGAAGATAACTGGAGATGTAGTTCAGCTGTCTTTTGCCATTTGAAGGTGTTTTACTGATCCAACGCGTAATTACCAGTGTGATAACACTCAGACCATTGATTATCAAACAACAGTGAGTGAACATCAACCTGATACCTGTTTAGTTGTCTCAAAATATGTCTATGTATATGCTGTTTCTGTATCAATGGTAGATCACATCTATGGTTGGTTCCAACTTGAAATAGTCATCTTGTTTATTATTTTATATTTACCTGTTATCTAACCATGTAAGTCAGCAGCTGAGAACCAATTCTCATTTTCATGGATGACCTGAAGGCATCCAACTGCAAGAGGGCTTGGTAGCAGACAGAGCTGCATAACATTTAGAAATTTGAATGGAAACGAACACCATAATCAGTAACCATAACTGTATACTAAATAGAGCAAGACATTCGGGTTTGATGAATTCATCAGGTGCCTTGATTGGATTATATCTTGTTTCATTCAGTTTTGATGGAGTCAGATGAAAGTAATGAAAGCCTAAAGGTTTTGCAATTTGCTCCAGTCATTGGCAATAGCAAACTGTGATCTAAAGGAACTGTATGTTTTAAGAGGGATCAGAGTGAGATATAAAGCACTGGTTATTATTGGAATGGAACGTGTTAAGGGGTGAGTTAAGGTAGATGGGGCAATAACCTTAAAGGGACTTGAGGGAGTTGGTAATAGTGAGTCAGGCATTGTGTATGTGGCAAGGGACCAGTTATCCAGAGTATAAAGGTCATCGTGTTGAAGGGGTTCTGATGACAAAGCAGATCCCAGTATGGTTAATTAAATCAAATTAACACCATGCCAATGACCCAGACAAGGTGTCCCTGTTTATTACAACATATACTGCCATCTAGTGGGAAAGACATGCATTGCAACTTGGACTGACCATTTAAGCATATACAGCTCTGTAAAAAAATAAGAGATCACTGTACCTTTTTTTTCCTTTCCCAAAAAGTCAAAAAGGAAGGTTTTCACTCAAAACTTTCCTTTACCATTGGGGGCCATTGTCATTTTACTACAATGTTTTGTCATGAATCCTTATAAGTATTTAAATATGTGTTTGTGTGTGTCAGGGGAGACGATGAGGTGAACCAGAAGAATAATGCCCTGAAACAGGTGAGAGAGCTGCAGGCCCAGCTGGCAGAGCTTCAGGAGGACTTGGAATCAGAGAAGGTCTCCAGGAACAAGGCTGAGAAACTCAGGAGAGACCTGAGTGAGGAGCTGGAGGCTCTAAAGACAGAGCTGGAGGACACCCTGGACACCACCGCAACCCAGCAGGAGCTCAGGACCAAGCGAGAGCAGGAGGTGACCGAGCTGAAGAAGGCAATCGATGAGGAGACAAAGAACCATGAGGCCCAGGTCCAGGAGATGAGACAGAGGCACTCTACTGCCCTGGAGGAGTTATCTGAACAGCTGGAGCAAGCCAAGAGGGTGGGTGTGGCTTTGCAACAACAGCATGGTCATGTTGTAGACACACAGGAGGGTTAACAGGGATGAGCCGGTTGAGTGCTTCCTCTGGTTTAACTATTTTCTCCCTCGCATCGTGTTGTCTGAGCATGACTCCTATTGTAACATATTTTGGTTCGTGCATCCAGTTCAAGGCCAACTTGGAGAAGAACAAGCAGAGTACAGAGAGCGCAAACCAGGAGCTGGTCCATGAGGTGAAGGTTCTGCAGCAGGCCAAGACAGAGTCAGAACACAAGAGGAAGAAGCTAGAAGCTCAGGTCCAGGAGTTTATGGCCCGGTTCACAGAGGGAGAGAAGACCAAGGGAGAGCTAGCCGAGCGTTCCCACAAACTGCAGGTGAGAGGGGCCCAGCAAACACGCACAAACACCCTTTGATTTCTGATGGTTGTGGTCTCTGAACTGGGCTGTATCCTGTGTGTAGACAGAGCTGGATAACGTGTCTGCCCTACTGGAGGATGTAGAAAGGAAGGGAATAAAGCTGGCCAAAGATGCCACCAGCCTGGAGAGTGCCTTACAAGACACACAGGTGAGGAAGACTGGTGAGGAAGAACTCCTCTGAGACCAATAACCAGTGTGTATCTTAAATTCACTTTCCATGTCTGACCTTTGTCTATCTTTTCAGGAGCTCCTCCAGGAGGAGACGCGTCAGAAACTGAACCTGACCAGTCGTATCCGCCAGTTAGAGGAGGAGAAGAGCGCCCTGCAGGAGCAGCAGGAGGAGGATGAGGAGGCCCGCAGGAACCTGGAGAAACAGCTGTGCACACTGCAAGCCCAGGTCAGCACCCAACTGAATACTGCTCACTGCCTGACATTAACATATAGGACCAACAACAAGTCAGTGTACTCATCCCACATTGTCATTTTCACCACCTGGAAGAATTACATACAAATAACATGCAGTTTCAGTGTTAGTGCCTCTAATCCTGATCAATATACCAACTTGGATACACACCTAAGTCAAGACTAGTTTGTCCCTTGTACTTTTTCTGACTTTTCCCTAAGTTGTTATGAGATGTAGTTGAGATGTAGGTAGGAATGGGCAGTTTTTATGATACATATATTTCAAATACAAGATAAGATTTTGTCATTTGTATTTGGTGAAAATGGCTTCATATTTCTTAATCAAAATACTTATTTTGTATTTTGTAGTTTAAAAATATTGGGACATACTTTATGAGAAATCTACATGATGACATGCTGCCTCTGATTGGTCATTTAATAATTGTCGACAAAGTGCTAAAATGTTTTCAACTTCCAATGATTGATCAATAAATAATTGATTGATAAAGGATTGTACCCTAAGTGAAGTTGCTGTTTAATAGCATCATGAATTTGCAAACCATTACATGAATGACTGCCTGACACATGATTTATTATTCTATTTCTGATAAACAATCAAATGATGAATTACTTAGAAACTAGTTGATATGATAAAGGTGCCCTCCGTTGTCTTCTTATGGATGACTTGTTTGTCATTGAGTCTGTGTTGCTGATGCAAAGTAGCCCTTCATTACCAAACACCAATAAATTAGGATACAATTATGAGTCATTCGAAAACTGTTAGTTAAACATTAAACTGTTGGTTACTTTAAAACTTAACTTCATCTGGGTGATCACTTTTGTGAATATTTGTTAACTGGTTGCATATAGCTCCAGGAAGAATTAAGAGACCATGGCACCTTTTTCTTTCCTTTTCAAAAAAGTCAAAAAGGAAGGTTTTGAGTGAGGAACAGAAAGGTTCAAATAAAGAGATCAGTGTAAATTGAACACTTCTCTTCCTCACTCAAAACATTTCTTTACGTATTCAGTCTCTTCATTTTTTCCGGAGCTGTACAGTATTTCAGATTTATTGCACGACTCGTTATACAGAGAAAAACTGTTGCTATCAAACATTGTCTACATAATGAATCAGGTTGGCTTGACTTGCAGCTTGCTATAGACATATCATAAAGAGAGCATCATTTTATTACAGCTGGTTGAGACCAAGAAGAAGCTAGAAGATGATGTTGGTATGGTGGAGGGTCTGGAGGAGGGGCGGAGGAAGCTGCAGAAGGACATGGAGATGACCACTCTGAAACTGGAAGAGAAGGCCATTGCCTTTGAGAAGATGGAGAAGACCAAGACCCGGCTGCAGCAGGAGCTAGACGACCTCATGGTGGATCTGGACCACCAGAGAACTATCGTCTCCAACCTGGAGAAGAAGCAGAAAAAGTTTGACCAGGTTTGACTAACCATTCTAATCAAGCCATAATGATGGTAGCTGATGTAGCCTTAGGGCACAGCATGGACTGACATGATGGAGATGGGCCTCTTCGTCACTGTTCATTCTGTGCTGTAGCTGCTGGCGGAGGAGAAGTCCATTTCAGCACGCTACGCTGAGGAGCGGGACAGGGCTGAGGCAGAGGCCAGAGAGAAGGAGACCAAGTCCCTGTCTCTGGCCCGGGCTCTGGAGGAAGCTCTGGAAGCCAAAGAGGAGTTTGAGAGACTCAACAAGCAGCTGAGGACTGAGATGGAAGACCTGATGAGCTCCAAGGATGACGTGGGCAAGAATGTGAGTGTCACGCTGAGTGCCTGTCCTATGTACAGCTAAGTGCAGAAGTGTTGACATCTGTTACTGTCAGGTGGGCTGCTCAGCATCATACCGCTCTTTTCTCCACTCTTGTCCTTCAGGTTCATGAGCTGGAGAAGTCCAAGCGTGGCATGGAACAGCAGCTAGAGGAGATGAGGACTCAGTTGGAGGAGTTGGAGGACGAGCTGCAGGCCACGGAGGACGCCAAGCTGCGTCTGGAAGTCAACATGCAGGCGATGAAGGCCCAGTATGAGAGAGACCTGGCAGGACGAGATGAGATGGGGGAGGAGAAGAAGAGACAGCTAGTCAAACAGGTACAGAGACGACTCATCACTTCCAATAGCGATTATTTTACTCCCTCGCAAAACGTGTCAAGAAAAACATAGGTTGACTTATGTTTATAGAATGTCAACCACGTGACTAAGTCCTAAACTCCTCAGGTTCGTGAGATTGAGGCAGAGCTGGAGGATGAAAGGAAGCAGAAAGCCCTGGCCGTGGCCGCCAAGAAGAAGCTGGAGATGGACCTAAAGGACATGGTGGGACAGATAGAGGGTGCCAACAAGGCCCGTGACGAAGCCATTAAACAGCTACGCAAACTGCAGGTAGGAAACAAGACCACAAAACAGAACATTAAATTTGAAACATAAATTATTTCTGTCAATAATGGAATGTTCTGTCTTCATCCCTCTCCCTCAGGCTCAGATGAAGGACTACCAGAGGGAGTTGGAGGATGCCCGAGCCTCTAGAGACGAGATATTCTCCCAATCTAAGGAAAACGAGAAGAAGCTCAAGAGCCTGGAGGCAGAAGTTCTTCAGCTCCATGAGGTATATCAGGCTGTACTAGAGCTACTGGTATACCTCTGTTTCTAAGTGGGCTGATTCCTGTAGTCTAGACTGGCTGTGAATCCGACACAGGAAACGTAAGCCTGTATTTGACCCGCATTTGACCTCTGCCCTGTAGGACCTGGCGGCATCAGAGAGGGCACGACGCCATGCCGAGCAGGAACGGGATGAGCTTGCGGATGAGATCTCCAACAGCACCTCTGGCAAGTCTGCCCTGATGGATGAGAAGAGGAGGCTGGAGGCTCGCATTGCTCAGCTGGAGGAGGAGCTGGAGGAGGAGCAGAGCAACATGGAGTTGCTGAACGACCGCTTCCGCAAAACCACCATGCAGGTACGGACTGAGGAGACCATCTCGTGTGGTCTCCTCAGTCCGTAGGGTAGACACCTGTTGTTTGTATTCATATAACCTCACCTTACCTTATTCAACATTGACTCCACAAAAGAAACAAGCCACCGCCATATTGAGCACTCTTTTGTCTCTTCATCCCTCTTGCTCTTTATTCCTCTCTCACCCCCCTCCTCTCTCCCAGGCGGACAGCCTGACCTTGGAGCTTGTGTCAGAGCGCAGTGTGGCCCAGAAAAGTGAGAATGCACGCCAGCAGCTGGAGAGGCAGAACAAGGAGCTGCGGGCCAAGCTGGGCGAACTGGAAGGCTCTGTTAAGAACCGGTTCAGGGCCTCCATCACTGCCCTGGAGGCCAAGATACTGCAGCTGGAGGAACAGCTGGAGCAGGAAGCAAAGTGAGACAAAAGCCACTATTCTAATAACATCTCCAAACCTTACCAGACAGGGTGTCTCCAGAGCAGCACTACGGAGTGGTTGTTGGAGAAGTTCTTCAATGGGATCAAAATGTTCTCATGAATCAACATCAACATAATGTCTGACTTGTCTGATGACAGTCTTTGGTACAGTAAGGTTCCTGTTCTGCCTAATGATCTCATTCCCCTGTCCGCCTTACAGAGAGCGAGCATCAGCCAACAAGATCGTGAGACGAACTGAGAAGAAGTTGAAGGAGGTCTGCATGCAGGTGGAGGACGAGCGTCGCCACGCCGACCAGTTCAAGGAACAGGTGTGGAGCTTAGGATTGGACCCTTTCTGACAGTAGTTTGTAAGCACTGGGCTGCAGGACTGCTGAATATTCTGACACAGATATTATATTACTGTTTGACGGCTGTCCGTTGTGCTTCCGGAACGGAGTCAGATGGAAAAGGCCAACTCTCGTATGAAGCAGCTCAAGAGGCAGTTGGAGGAGGCTGAGGAGGAGTCTACCAGGGCCAACGCCTACCGCAGGAAACTGCAGAGGGAGCTGGACGACGCAACCGAGGCCAGCGAGGGCCTCAGTCGCGAGGTCAACACGCTTAAGAGCCGTCTCAGGTTTGAGAGCCGTCCGACAGAGAGTGCTTACACAGTACACAAACGCAACACACAAGCGAAACATTTTCTAACTTGGTTTGAATGTAAAAATCACATTACGATAAAAAAAGATTCAATTAATTTCATGTTCAATGATTTTTATGCCCCAATGACGCTGACACTGAGCAGTAACACATTAGCTGTTGCGCTGTGATTTCAGACAGCCCTGCGATGGGAAGTCTACTCACTTAGGCAGCCAGTGAGCATGGCCAATAACACACATGCATGTGTGCATACACAAACACACACACACACACTAGTTGGTATGTAATATATTTCTCACATAAACACATTGATGACCTTTCCTCCTGTCCTTGAACCGTCTGTTCCCTGCAGGCGTGGAGGTCCAATCACTTTCTCAGCTAGCCGCTCCGGCAGGCGCCAGCTGCAGGTGGAAGGATCATCGCTTGACCTCCTCTCTGATGACGAAGTGGAAAACAAGCCCACTGACGCCAATGCCAATGAGACCCCAGCGATACCCCAGCCAGAGTAGAATCTGTCCCTCCAGCCCGCAGGAAAGCATGGCCTCCACCCTCCAACCGTTACCCCTTAACCCCTACACCCAGACACCAGCACTGGACCCCTACTCTGGCTGTAGGAGCCACTACTCTGCCTTCTGTCCTGTTGGCAAACTGCAGGGCCAAGCAAATCCATTATCACCTCCATATGAATATACAGTATTTTGTATCAAGCCTTGGACTTTTTAAGACCAACTTCAAATTAAAGGGCATTTAAATTGCATACGAGTGCACATGTATGGACTGTGCATAGGATCTCAAACAAAACAGAATTAGGGGTACTCAATCAAATAGAATAACAAGCTAGCTCCCTGGAACAGAATTACATTCAAACAGCATTCTAGCTAAAAGTGAACCACTGTCATATCAGTTGGCTAAGTGCCACAAAGCAAACTTCATCTATGATTGTATTGAAGTGAACCAATTATTTGTAACAAAGCACAGCTTTATCAAGGGACTGAAAATGAAGTAGTAGCCTTAAAAACTATCCCACTTAATTTTAATGTTTTGAAGTCACAACCATTGTCATAGAGAAACTGCAATGGTAGCAGTTGTATTGTGAATGAGATTGTACCATGCCCTGTTGCCTAAGCACTATGACCAGCAAAATATTCAGATTATTTTACCTTATTATTACCAGGTATCTATCTACTTTACGTTGTGTATGATAGGATGTGGAATAAGTCTTTGTCAGACTTCCTTAGAGCAATGGCCCTTATGGAGAAAGATAACCCAAATACATCGCTCTGTATATTTTAGCTTTTTCTGTTGTCTTCTGTGTACAAATGCTTAACTCAAAATGCGTAAGGTTTCTTTGACACTTTGTGTCAGAGTAATATCAATGCTTAACCAATGCCTAAATAATATGAGCATGATTCACAGAAGGGTAATACATGTTTTATTGAAGTTTTATTGACTGTCAGAACATTGGTTTAATTTCAGTGGATTAGAAGGTGCACTTGTTTGGATGCCTTGACTGTTACAAGTTAAAGTTATATTAAGTTACTGTTTTGTTAATGAACATTGACATATTTGAGGCCTTCATTATTCATTTTCGGCAAATAAAAAGTTTAAAAAAAGCTTTCTCAAATATTTCTTGTAAGTGCCTTGCTGTTAGCCACTTCTCAATTAGGCAACTAGGGTGGACGTGCAGAGAAAACATCTGGTGTTTGAATCAGAACAATTTAAATCTAGATGCACCTCTCACGTCATGTTGGTGTTAACCAGTGTTAAACATTTCAATTGAATAATGAAATGAACCCTCTGTCTCCCAGGCATGAAGAACGGGTTTGTTGGTTTTAAAAGCTTTAACATTTGTTATTATTAGTGGACTGGTTTTTGGCAACTAGTTATTAATTATCTCCCTTTATTTCTTATATTCCTGTATTTTTTGACTTTATATAAGCAACCAAATAAACATCAATAATAGAAGAAAAATCTGTATCTATTTCCTGTGCTACATTTCCCTTAATGTCCTCAGAGCTCAATTTAATGAAACTGAAATCGCAGTATTTTTTTCCCAATGATCCAACTAACTCAAAAACTGGTCTTCGGTTCTGTATAAAAACCAACAGCTATCAGGGTGACTCCCCTGAAAGTAAGAAATAGAAGATGAATATTGTAAAGACAACGTGTAAACATTACTATAGCAGGTTTTGAATTAATCCTAGGCATAATCCTTCACAGTGGCTGTGGGTTAAAATACATTTTATGTACCAAACTGATCTGAAATGCAGGGTATGTAATATTGCCATTTGTTACTTTATATTTGTGGTACATTAAAACACTGCAGGATTGACTAGACAGACAATATCATAATATAGACCAATAAGCCATAACATTAAGGGCCAAATTGTGACGGCTAAATGATTGGATCAGAGCATCCCCTTGTGGGGTGTTCCAGGTCTGCAGTGGTCAGTACCTATCAAAAGTGGTCCAATGAAGGAAAAGCAGTGAATAGGTGATAGGGTCATGGGCGGCCAAGGCTCACTGTCCCCCAGCAACCTTTTAAGTGGTGAACCTTTCGAACCACTCACAACTACACCTCACTACATGAGCAGTAGCTCAACTTTACTAAATCTTTTGAGTTCCACAGTATTTCCAATAAGTTTTTTTTTCTTCATGGGATCCTTGAGATTGTTATTGTCTACAGTACCTACCTCTCCAGGGAGACAGAGGGGGCTCTCAGGTCAACGTAGGCCTCTACAGAGAGACACAGAGATATTGTGGTAACAGAGTGGCTTTGTAAAATAGGTTGGAAGGTATCACCAAATATCAACTCTTCACAGACCTGCGGGGGCACCAATTTGAGGCACTACAGTCTTCTGTGGAACTGCTTCCACCTCTTTGAAAGGCAAGCCATTGAGATTACTGTACAGATACACACATACAGTGGGGAGAACAAGTATTTGATACACTGCTGATTTTGCAGGTTTTCCTACTTTTAAGCATGTAGAGGTCTGTATTTTTATCATAAAAAAGATTTAACTGTGAGAGACAGAATCTAAAACAAAAATCTAGAAAATCACATTGTACGATTTTTAAATAATTAATTAGCATTTTACTGCATGACATAAGTATTTGATACTTCAGAAAAGCAGAACTTAATATTTGGTACAGAAACCTTTGTTTGCAATTACAGAGATCATACGTTGTCATGCTGGAAGACCCAGCCACAACCTATCTTCAATGCTCTTACTGAGGAAAGGAGGTTGTTGGCCAAGATCTCGCCATACATGGCCCCATCCATCCTCCCCTCAATACGGTGCAGTCGTCCTATCCCCTATGCAGAAAAGCATCCCCAAAGAATGATGTTTCCACCTCCATGCTTCACGGTTGGGATGGGGTTCTTGGGGTTGTACCCATCCTTCTTCTTCCTCCAAACACAGCGAGTGGAGTTTAGACCAAAAAGCGCTATTTTTGTCTCATCAGACCACATGACCTTCTCCCATTCCTCCTCTGGATCATTCAGATGGTCATCGGCAAACTTCAGACGGGCCTGGACATGCGCTGGCTTGAGCAGGGGGACCTTGCGTGTGCTGCAGGATTTTAATCCATGACGGTGTAGTGTGTTACTGATGGTTTTCTTTGAGACTGTGGTCCCAGCTCTCTTCAGGTCATTGACCAGTTCCTGCCGTGTAGTTCTGGGCTGATCACTCACCTTTCTCATGATCACTGATACCCCACAAGGTGAGATCTAACAGGGAGCCCCAGACCGAGGGAGATTGACCGTCATCTTGAACTTCTTCCATTTTCTAATAATTGCACCAACAGTTGTTGCCTTCTCACCAAGCTGCTTGCCTATTGTCCTGTAGTCCACCCCAACCTTGTGCAGGTCTACAATTTTATCCCTGATGTCCTTACACAGCTCTCTGGTCTTGGCCATTGTGGAGAGGTTGGAATCTGTTTGATTGAGTGTGTGGACAGGTGTCTTTGATACAGTTCAAACAGTTGCAGTTAATACAGGTAATGAGTGGAGAACAGAAGGGCTTCTTAAAGAAAAACTAACAGGTCTGTGAGAGCCAGAATTCTTACTGGTTGGTAGGTGATCAATTACTTATGTCATGCAATAAAATGCTAATTAATTATTTAAAAATCATACAATGTGATTTTCTGGATTTTTGTTTTAGATTCCGTCTCTCACAATTGAAGTGTACCTATGGTAATTCCAGACCTCTACATGCTTTGTAAGTAGGAAAACCTGCAAAAACAGGTGATCCTGGGGCTTGGGAGAAGAGCACCATGAGGCATGGAGTTTATTGTGGGTGTGTATTTATTGTGGGGGAAGGGCAGGGAAGACATGGAGGAGTGGCAGAAGATAAGTGTGTGGAGTCAGAGGATGAGTAGGTGGGGTCTGAAGAAGAGTGGGTGGGGTCAGATCAAATCTGGGTGGAGTCAGTCAGTCAGGAACATAGGACTGTTTCACAGGGGTAAAGGGCTGTGATCCTACCTCTGAAGACAGGTGGGGGGAAGAGATGGAGATAAAACTGGAGGTAAGACTGGAAGGACATTGGCAGGTAATCCTGCATGTGAGGGGGGTGGAGTGTTGCCAGACAACAAGGCAAGTCATGTCAAAGATGTTGTAGATGGCTCCAAAGAGGAAGAAGAAAGGAAAAACGAATCATGTTGGAGGTGATTTGAGTTTTTCTTCTTCTGGTTTTTCAAAACAGATGCAGACACCAAATTCACATCCAGTTTAGGTGGACTTAGTTAGCAAACATGGCTTTTGTTAATCTGTTTGAAAAACCATTGTAGAATATTACAAAGGAATTACCAATACAGTATTTTCTTTCTCACTTTACATAAACGCTTGTTATTTGCAATGAGCAGTGAAGGTCAAACTATGATCGAAACAATAAAAGAAATAACTAATGGCCTGATCCTATTTCAATCTTCAGCGCTAGCTAACAAATAGAAAATAGACAGGTTAATTAAAATGAAACAATTCTAACCATATAGTTATACCCTTATGTCCCATGGTAACCTATTAGCCAATAGGTTCCTTGTCAAAAGTTGTGCACTTAAGAGTTAAGGGTATATGGTAAAATGTCAGTTTGGTCACAGACATAAATATTGGAAAAACCAAGGTTAACACTGGAGGAAACTTAAATACTTAAAATCCAAGCTAGACACATACCTTTATACAGCCGCATATTCCTCCCATTTTAGTGTTTCTGTAGAATATGGCTTGTTTTTCACGCTATATATTGGGTATTTGACATTGTGATGTAATCGTGATGTCTTTTGGTTCCATTTGCGAAAATTGTGATTGATGACGGGTGCCTGTTACCAGCTACCAACTAAAATCTTGAAAATAATTAATTAATATGTATTCATAGTTTGTCCGATTTCATAGAACATTTTCATTACAAAACACTTTTTCAAGCTACAACTTGCCGTTCCATCTGTTTAATTTTGTATGTGGTGCTTAACACTGGAAATAACATTAATTTGCTGCTACTTATAGGTTAATCCAGATAATGTGAATATGTAGCTGAGTCGGAGAGGAGTACACAAAACCATTTCTAAAACAATGTCTACTGACTTGTGTTAGTTGATAGGTACTGTAAATCAGTCACGACTGTCAACAGGTTTTGCATGATATTCAAGACATAATTTGTTTCTCGCAAATGAACGCTAGATTAGATCTCTAAACCATGTAGATCAACTGCCCCCCCCGGGGTTTATTCATTACCCCAAACAACATTTTGAAATTCCAAAACGTTACTTCAAAAAGAACGAAACGGGGAGGGGCTTGGATCGCTCCAATAAAAAACACTGTTTGACTAAACGTTTTCAACTACATTTGGTGGAATGAATACACCCCGGGTGTTCACCAACGCATCCATATGGTTGACCAGTTCGCTAGAGTTCGCGCTAGCGAAACTATCCATGCAAACTAGCTAGCCGGAAAAGCTTCTGTAGCTAGCTTAGAACCCTTTACCCTTTCCTTGCACCAACTTCTCTGTCATCAAAGATGGCGTTTTGCTGAGTGCTCATGGACACATCTCATCATGGATGCATATCCTCTCGCTTAAACGTGTACTTGTATTGGGATTTTACTGTCACTTCTTTTTTACTTTGGAATATAACACAACTGTAGATAGTTAACAGAAGCACAGTAGGGAAAGTCGCATCAGTTACCGCTACCATGCAAATTACGCTAAAAACACTGCAACAGCAGACCATTCAAATCGACATAGACCCAGATCAAACGGTAAGTGCCTATTTGTTCAAGCATATGATGCCTGCTGTGAGTTGAATTACGTTATGGTTAGTTCGATTATGTTGGACAGTTCGGTAACGTTTCCCTTTTATTTAACCACACAAAATACCAAACGAATTGGTCATTATATTGTACATACTGATAATACGCCTACCAGCAACAACACCAAGCTAACTAGCTAGTTCTTAGCTTTCCAGCGTGACCTAGCTGAAGTGAGGTAGCTACTGACTAGCTTCCAAGCTATTGTATTGCATGTGTGCCAGTTGGCTAATCCAATGACAATGTTAGTCTCATTTACTTAAGCTATCTACAGTATTCTACATTACTAGCTAATTTTGTTAACTAGTCTTCATATGATCACAATGGTACAGTATTGACACATTATTTTACAACCCGTATTTCTCATTTCCAGTGCCATGGTAAAAACACAGCTAGCTAACTACCTACACTTTACGTTAGGGTTAGTTATAACACTTTCTGAGAATTCCATTTGACTCATTAGCTTATTACAGTACAGTGAAATTCTGATTTCAAATCAGTGACACTAGCTTAACATTTTTTTGTAAGGGTTACAGTGTGTGTTACTATTGCAGTCTAAACTCTAGTCCGCTAGATACAAACACTTCTAATGTACGTACTGTAATGCCAACCTTGGTGAAAGTAAACCCGTCATGGCCTCAACAGGTGAAGGCACTGAAGGAGAAGATAGAAGCAGAGAGGGGGAAAGATAACTTCCCAGTGTCTGGACAGAAGCTCATATATGCTGGCAAAATCCTGCAAGATGACACCCCTATAAAAGACTACAAAATTGATGAGAAGAATTTTGTTGTAGTTATGGTATCCAAGGTAAGTTCTGCAATTACTTGATGATTTGAGATTTCACATCTCTTATGAGTGATTATTTTTGGTCAACCACAATTTCAATATCCATTTCACTTGGAATGATTTTAATCTCCCCTGGATTCAGGCAAAGTCTGCCACAGCCGCTTCACCACCATCCTCAGAGGCACCCAAAGCCCCTGTCCAGGACTCTGGCCTTTTGTCTGCGGGCCCAGCCCATGCAGCCCTTCCCATCCCCCTAGATGAGGCCAATGAGGAGCCTACACCTTCAGTCACCGAGCCTATGGCTGCAGCCAGGTAGACACGAAACCGCCGTACAACTGGCATTAACCTGTGATTTGGTAGATCGTGTGCTATATTGGTAAGAGCCTAATTAAACTTGAGGCGTGTTCCGGTTAGTGGAGCGTAACGGAACTGTTACCATGGAACACGACGGGGAATATATGATCTGAGCATCATGCTGCAATACAATGGAATAGTCGGAGACTTCTCTATAAAATATGATCATGATGCTTGGGAGTTGATATGTATTGCAAATCTCAGTCAGAGAAAACAAGGAAAATAGTTTTTACCGTCTGCGATGGTAAGAAATGCTAAAAACACATTGTCTCCCTGATTTAAAAAGAGAAACTAATAAGCAGCAAAACTGGAGTTTTGATGCAGTCATGACTGACTAGCACTAATATAAAATTGATATCTGCAAAATCTGAATAAATTTTTTTCCTCACAACGGAATACACTATTTACTTCCTTCTAAAACCATTTTAACTATTGAAATGACTTGACAAGAAGATTGACCTGATTCTATTTGCAGCTCAGACCCCTGTGTGGAGGTCCAGGGGGGAGACGCCTCCTCAGCCTTGGGTGAGTGCTTGACTTTGGCCTTACGTCATTAATGTCCAATCATTGATAATGTCAATTATTGTTCATGTCATGAGAACTTAAATTGTTCTCCACCTTTATAGAGGAAGGAAATGTTTATGTTGTTGTTCATATTTAGAATTTCACACTATTTTTCAGTAGTATATTTTTCAATTTCTTCCAAAATGGAATTTACTGTGGATTGCAGACATATTCACATGTGCTTTGGATTTGACATATTTGCATTACTTAGTGTGATTTGAATGTATTACATTATCTTTCTTTTAATGGAATATTTACAAAACCCAAATATGAATCCAACATGCAACAACATTTTACTGAGTTTACAGGTCAGGAAATCAGTGAATTCACATCAATATACTAGGCTCTAACCTGGATTTCTCATGATTGGAAATGTAGATGTTCATCTGTTGGTGACAGATGCATTCAGTCAAGAGCATCAAACATGCTCAATGCTTGACATGTCTTGTCAGTATGCAGGCCAAGAACTGGGACATTCTTTCAGCTTCAAGGAATTTTGTACTGATCCATGTCATGGGGCTGTGAATTATGCAGAAACATGAGGAGATGGCAGTGGAAGAATGCAGATATGGAGGTCCTAGGCTGGCTAGGTTACACCTGATCTCTGGTTTTACGTACTGCCAAATTCCCAAACTACATTGGAGGCAGCTTGTATAGAGAGATTAACATTAAATTCCCTGCCAACAGTTCTGGTGGATATTCTTACAGTATACATGCCAATTGCATGTTCCCTCAAACATGAGATGTCTGTGACAGTGTTATGTGGGCATTTCAGAGTTTCATACTGTCCCCGGCACATGGTGCACGTGTGTAAGGACCATGCTGTTTAATCATCTTGAGACACCACCCCGGTCAAGTGAACGAATCATCTTGGCTTAGGAGAAATTCTTAAATAAGCACCCTGGTAATCATAGCTGAGTCAGTTCTTGAAATACGCCAGTGAGAGACCTTGATTTTACTGTACCAGTCAGTACTAGACTCATCGACTCATTCAAGGGTATTCCTTTATTTTCAATATTTTCCACAGAAAAATAGCAAAGACATCAAAACTATGAACTGACATGTATGGAACCTTGTAGTAACCTACAAAGTGTTAAACAAATCAAAATACATTTACATTTTGATTGCAACTTTGAATTATCTTGGCATTCTTTCAACCAGCTTCATGAGGTAGTCACCTGTAATGTTTTTTCTTGAAGGAGGTCCCACATAGTAAGAGCACTTTTTGGCTGCTTTTCTTGCAGATCCATGTATAATTTTTCATTGACTTGTAATCTCCTTATACCAGTTTTAAACATGTAGTACTATCTTTCCCACCCTGGACACGCTAGTACTATACTGGTCTTGTTATGTGAGGGAAGACGAGGGGAAAAGTCTGGTTACTGTTGAAAGCATATAGTTTAAAGGCAGGATTCTAAGCAGTGTCTCTAAAAAGGAAATAAATTCCACAAATGAACTTTTAACAAGGCACATGTGTTAATTGAAAGGTATTCCAGGTTACTGGAAGCTGGTTGAGAGGAGTGTGAAAAGCTGTCATCAAGACAAAGATTGGCTTCTTTGAAAAACCTATGATATGAAATGTATTTTGATCTGTTTACCCCTTTTTTGGGGTTGGCAGAAACGTAATTAATTGCTTTCTTTTTATAAAAAAGAGTCTGTTTTTATAATGTGGAAAATAGTGAACCTAAAGCAATACCCTCGAAATAGTTGGTGTGTCCGAACCTTTGACTGTTACTATATGTGAATATTCCCTTATATTGAACAATATAATAATATTAAACAATATAATTTGTTTTTTGTGGTCAGTGACAGGAGCAGAGTACGAGACCATGCTGACAGAGATAATGTCTATGGGCTATGAGAGGGAGAGAGTGGTGGCTGCCCTCCGAGCCAGCTTCAACAACCCCCATCGGGCCGTAGAGTACCTCCTCACTGTGAGAAGCTCCAACACACCACACCGCTACCAGGGATACTCTTTTCTGTACAGCAACCCACTACACCATGACTGACAGATGACACCGTACATTGGCCCCGACAAACACACCACGCGTTATGGCCCTGCACGACTCCAGAGCACCCCATGACTTAGCCTCACTACGTTAGGATCGGGCAGCATGGGCTCTCACACCCTGGTGTGCCAAGTCACTGTTGCACCCTGTGTGATGCTGAGATGGTTCTGTGTGTGTGAATATGTGCTGCCCCTGTTGTGTCTTGAAGGGTATTCCCAGCGGTCCGGTGCAGGAAACTAGTCCCTCAGCGCCGCTTCCTGCTTCTGTCCCCACAGACACCCCTGCTGTTGCTGAGGGTGAGTCCGTCTGCCTGTGTCTCTGCTATAGTGTTTCAACAGCTGTGTGCATTGGAGTAGGTGATTGGTAAGATGGAAATGTTTTATACAATCTTGTGATGTAGGGTTTACAAAATTACTCATTAGGTGGTTCTTGACATGAGTTCAGGTTTTTGTTAACTTTGAATTTAGGTTGCAAAAAATAAGTTGAGCCGTTCTATCTGTGCAAAACCAGTTTCTTCACAGGCACTTACGCAGGTGTCAATACAGACAGCGGAAAATGTACATTAGCACAAGCCGCTTTCATTGAAATGGCTAAAATGTTCTGTCTAAGTTTCTAAAAAGTAACCTAGGTTTTTTTAACCCAATTGAACTTTCTGGACCGTAAAACAATTAGGGATGGGCACGGATAGTCGATTTATTCGAATACTTGTGTGTGTATTCAACTAACCCCCATTTTTTACATTTTTTTGGTTGAAATAGACTTGAATGTAATTTTTCTAAATACTTTAAAAATTCTATAATTTTTTTTTACATATGAAGATATACCATTACAATAAAATAAGTATAACGTTTTTAGTCCTTCACACGTTTGTCGTTTAGGTTCCTCAATCAAAGCGTTAGTAGTGTGGTAGGTCCCAGTCAAGTCAGAATGACACAATATATACTTCTTTACTGTTAGCAAGAGGAAGAAAGGCAAGTAACTCATGGAAAGATGGAATATATTTACTGAATTAACGTTATCTCCAGAGAAAAAAAATTTGGCCACAAAACGTTGAGAGTGCAGATAACGGTGGGTTAAGCAAATTGCATATAGCTGGCTAGCTTAGCGAACTAGCTTCTCTAGGCTCTTCCTATGGTCTTCCATCCAGTAATCTCAATGTGTGTTGATTAATATTTTGGTAGTTTTGCATGGCAACCACTTGTCTTCCTCCATAAACACAGTTGCTTTTTTTGTCACACGAACGGTCATTGAGCCGATGTTACATGGGAACAACACCCTTCGCGGTTTATGTAGTAGAGATCATGTGGTATTGGTCATTTAAAAAAATATGCATTTCAGTTAACTGAATACTATTCGAATAACAACACATACTATTCGAATAGAAACACATACTATTCGGATATTAACATATGGTCCCACATCCCTAAAAACAATCTAGCTGGCCACACAATTTTTGTTGGTCTTTGGATGAGTCACTCGTTGAGTCGTAATTTCTTCAAATTGGCTGTGTTCCTGAAGATAGTTCTCTGTTCTTTGACAGTTTTCTGCATTGAAAGCATTGTTCTTTTAAGCCGGGCATGAAGTTTTAACCCCCTACGTCATGAAACACAAACCGATCGCGGTTGCTGAGACATGAATCCAAAAAAGGAATTTGTAACAAGTAATGTGGTATTGCTGAGTCTAAGACAAAATATAAGAGATTGAAAACCCCCTGAAAGGAGGTTGCTGTGTTAATGTAGACAATGCTGGTGATGGAAATGGAATTGACCCATTTTATAGAGGATTTCAAGGAGTCAACAATTTAATGTAACATAATTTAATAAGTGAAGCCTACAGCTGCATTACAAGTGTGAAAAATGGCAGTACTCCAGCGATTTGAGGTTGCTCGAGCAAGTAGGCATGCAGTGTGGTTGATGTAAATGTAATCAGAGCGTTTTGAAACTCTCCCAGAATGATGGTATAGTTTTACAGTTCACAACCACTTAGCCCACTCCCTCATCACTGGACACATTCCAATCTATGCCTTTCTTAGCACCACCTGGTAGTGTTTGTTTTCAAATCATCTACCAATCCTAAACAGCTGATGCATTACATTAGAGTACATGTTAAAGAATTTATGAGAAATAACAATGCGTATACACAATGAAGAATGATTTAATGGGTAGTAAAGAACCAAACATAACAGTGTAAACAGAATTGAAATTTTTCAGTTCCTTCTCTAGTTGACTGGGTTAGTTGACCACGTTTTTTCCTGCCTGAAAATGTGTTAAAGGTTGTACACCAACACCCCTACCCTGCACTGTACCGGACGCCCCTCTGTCATATACTTTATTTAATATCTGGCCACATGAAAAAGAAAGCTATTATAGTGTTAAATCTGCCCTGTTGTCCACTTGAGCAGTGAATGCCCACTGCAGTGTCCCCCTAATAGAATAGAAACCAAAAAACAAGTGATAAATATTTTCTTGACATTAACATGTTACACATTTTATCTTTAATTTGTTTTAACCTATGTAGGATATTGCCTTCATGTGTTTTTTGAAAAGTAGACATTTCATTGGATTTAGGTTCATCCAGCCTATAGTTTCTGCTTGGCAATTTTCCTAAGCTCCCAAACACATTGGCTCCACAATGCTTCTAGCATTCAGAGCATATCCTTCCCTCTTTATTATGTCTGAGCCACCTGAAAACATATTGCCATTGAGCATCAGAACTATGTTTATTAGAAGATGTAGGAATCACATAAAAATCAGTATTCACACATCAAACAGTGATTATCACTGTCAATAAATATGTTAGTTGTATATTTTTACACTGTATATTGCATATAAAATGTTGTTCAAGACAGTAGCCTATGTAACTTAATTGAATAGTCTTTTCTCCAGTCAGCACACCTGTCTGTTACCTGAACTCTATTGCAAATCTGTGATTCTGCTAGATGTCATCTGAAAAGTTAACAAATGTTCTGTGGATTGGTTGTAGTTTAGGCGTTACATTTTATTTAAATATTTTGACATTCATTATTTTGGATGTAAAATAACTCCGATTCACTTGTTTTTCCAACGTTACTCGTCTCTGTGCCGGGTAAGGTCTTGGGTGCAAGGTTGCCAGATCATTGACAGTAAGCTGTGAAATCTGCACAAACGCTATATCTTCTATACAACCCTTCTTGTAAATTGACCCGCCCAAGCCCATTAAAAATAGCCCAATTTTGGGTGAAACCTTCCCATCTGGCAACCTTTCCAATATGAAAAATGTTCCTCCTACGGTCACATTCACTGCAGTATATTGCTGGTAGGCTGTTTAGTGTATGAGCGCCAAATCATGTTTTTCCATGCCAACACAGAGAGGTGGTGCAAGAGTTTGGGAAGGCGGCCGCCTTACAGTTTTATTTGCAGGAAAATCCCCGACTGTCTTGTAGTCAGTTGATGATATCTAGCAGTTGTAGTTCAAACTAACATTGAAAACTACAACGCTTGTGAACAAAACGAAAACATCCCCAAAATCGCAGAAATTGTTACTTCAGCAGATTTATGGGTAAAAAATGTAGTGCACTTAAAATCTAGTGCAATACATTTTTTTTGCAAATGACTACACAATTTATGCATCTTATAAAGTTTCAATATAAAATTAATGGAGTTTACATTAATTGGTTTTGCCTGTCAAAATGGAACAATCCAGAACTATATTGCTTCACTAATTCTGTATAATCCCTTAAAAGTAATTTGTGCTTTTTCTGCGTCTGACTTCATTCATGTCTGCTGGATAACCTTTATAATTCACCTTAAACACTGAAGAACTACCTGACAGGTGGTGTATACACTAAGAGAATAAGAAGCCATGTCTTCGATCTAAATCATCAAATTGTGCAAGACGTGACGCGGAGTTCAGTAACCACAGATTATCTTATCTATGTATCAAGAAAATGTCATGTCACAAAGTGAGCAACTTAATCCGTTTCTTTCATAACCCATCGAGAGGAAATCTGGGATGCCTTGTATGGATTGAACTGTCTAGTTCTGAGATCTCAATCAACCAAATGTATTGGTGTGTTTAATTTCTCCTTTGTGTGGCAGGAGAGAATCCTCTGGAGTTCCTCCGTTCCCAGCCTCAGTTCCAGAGCATGAGGCAGGTGATCCAGCAGAACCCCTCACTGCTGCCGGCTCTACTCCAGCAGCTTGGCCAGGAGAACCCGCAGCTCCTCCAGGTAACACAAAATGGCAACGCTCTGTATTCTCCCAACAGTTACACCTCCCAGGTTGTCATGTCAGTGTTCAGCCGGCTGACTGCAGTCCACCTGTCTTGAACAATAGCAAATCAGCCAGTACCAGGAGCTGTTCATCCAGATGCTGAATGAGCCGGCAGGGGACGGAGGAGACGTGTCTGAAGGAGGTGACTTGGGCGCCGCGGGGGAGGAGGGAGCTCCAGTCAATTACATCCAGGTCACGCCCCAGGAGAAGGAAGCCATCGAGAGGGTGAGGGAAGCTGAAAATGTTCTGTTTCGAGCCCAAATCGCTTGACTGACAGACTGATGAGCGTTTCAACACGCAGGCACTGTATGACCATCTCTTTTGTGAATATTGTTCCCCCCCTCCCTGTCTTAGTTAAAAGCGTTGGGTTTCCCGGAGGCGCTGGTCATCCAGGCCTACTTTGCCTGTGAGAAGAATGAGAACCTAGCTGCCAACTTCCTCCTTAACCAGGGCTTTGAGGATGAATGAGAGGTGCTGGCCTGCCCTCCTTTCTGGCCAAGCACAAGGACTGCACCCCACTGTAGAGCAACAATCCAGGGGTGATTCCAGAGGGGGGGCAGGGTGTGATCGTGTGGAGGGTTGGGATCATAAAGGGGTTGTGTGGGTGAGGTGAAAAATGAAGAATAATGAAATCCACTTGAATTCCAATGGAATGTGTGGGATTTGTTCAGGGTAAATGTATAAAGGTTCTAGAAGAGCATTGGCAAATCGTGGGCGGGGGGGGGGGGTCATGTTGTTTGCAGAGTATGTATCTGTCTGTTTGTCTATGCAGGTGGGTGACATTCAGTTAAGGCATAAAGTATTTGAACTGTATATCTAACGCTTGTTAATGCTGTAGCTGGTTCTAATGGAAGCAAATTCTTGATGCAGTACTGCATTGTTAACTGTGTGTGTCTGTTTGTGTGTCTGTTTGTGTGTCTGTTTGTGTGTCTGTTTGTGTGTCTGTGTGTCTGTTTGTGTGTCTGTTTGTGTGTCTGTTTGTGTGTCTGT
>JACXGJ010008242.1:0-27844 GCA_016801105.1 Esox niger | reverse complement strand
TGACTTAATGAAGTGAAGGCAGGGGGGATGTATGATATGATAATTGATTATGATTGGATAGAGTTGAGATAAGGGCTCAAGACAAATCAAATTGGTAATTATAAGGAGTTCAATAAAAACTGAGTTTTTCCTGTTTGCAGAGTTATAACGGAGCATCTGCATCTGTTATGTTTTACATTTTCCATTTACAGGAGGTTTTTAATTGGTTTATTTGTAGATTGTATTGTTTGATGTAATGTCTAACATTTTTATGGTTGAATAGAGTTGATCTAACCATTTCTAATTTGGCTAAGCAAAGTCAAGTCCGACAATCTTATTCCACTGCTATCGACCATTAATATAGCACAAGCAGTCTAATTACAACAAAGCCAGTTCTAATTGGAAAAGGAACTTTGACATAGACTTTTCTGGAAATTTGTCTGAATAGGGTGAACGCTTCACTCTGATGATGGAACTTTTGAGATCCACAAGTTTTCCGGACTGATGTATTTGTCTTCATTGTTGGAAGTTGACGGAACAATACCCAGTGGATGAAGGTCCGATGGACTGTTGAACCACACTAATCGTTGTTTTGCAGTTATACATTCAACAGATTGGGACATCACAACCCCGCTTCTGATGATGCTTCACGTCACTGACTGGACACAGACAACTGAGTGTGTGAGTACCAGCAACATGTTCAAGAAGGATTTCAACAACAACACTGGTTGAATCAGTTTCAATTCTTCCTGACCACTCACATGGCAGAACGATGCCAGTGTCAGATCACTTGGCTTCACACTCCATTTCTAGATGAATCATCATCGACGACGAGATGAGAGGAGAATCCACCTGAGTCCTGAAGGACTCCACATGCTACAGGTCAGAGTCCCAGGGGCAGTTGACTGGAAAGGTCACATGGTCCCAACACAGTGGGAGACACTGTTGTGGTGTTTATCTTGAATTTGTGAAGTTTTGGAAACTCACAGTTCCTTTACACACCTACACTGACTTGTTAGGACAACCAGGCAATTTGCTGGGTCCACATCACACTGACTGCAATAACTGACATGGGAACTTTTCATCACTGACGCAAGACAAATAAAACTGAAGACGAGAACTAAAGGACACTTGATTGAAAACTAACGTTTTTCCTTACAATCAAAGATTTTCCTTAATGAACTGATATGGTGATTTTGTATGTATGAATGTTTGTTCCTCGCAAGACAGGTGAGAAACTCCGTACGATGACAATCCCGATATTGGACTTTGGTGTATTTGTGATGATGCTTAATGATCTACATTACGACTGCTATCTTGGTATGTTTGGATAGTGAATAGTTCCCTATTATAGGTGGTCCCTGTCGAAGGTAGATGTTTTCCCTATTTTAAAGGTAGAATCTTTCACAGGTACAACCGGATATGCATAAGTCTTTTGTATGGTATTGTCGCATGGATCATGATATGGACAAGGGGGGTTGAAGTGAATGTGACTAGATGTTGAGAATAACAGAAAGTTAAGATTCGCCCTGTGGTTGGGCTCTGGTAACCACAGGAATGTATGCATTGACCATTTGGTGTGGGGGTTAGTGTCTTGGCTTTGCTAGGTAAACACACCCCTCACGGTATTTAACAGCTTGAACGCCACATTCCAGTTGAGAGAGTAGAGATAGACAAAGAGAGTAGGGAAGAGTTTGAGCCAGTAACATCATGTGCTAATAGACTATCAATATGCTGCAATAAACAATTGAATTACTCTCTCCCTTGACAACCGAGTATGCGAGTTATTATTACTACCAGTATACGACATGGCTGATTTCTAACATCTCTCTAAATTTTCTCTGTTTATTTTACTGAAGATATAGATCTCATAAATATATTAGGCTAAATAATTATTCACTAAACGAAATATCAAGTTTATTGTTTAGCAGTCACCACTCACCAATTCAACAAAGGTATTACAAGTTACTGTTTTTACTTTAGGAGAAAAAGATCACTAAGATCACTAAATCGCACACACATCATATTCTCTCTTTGATTTTTCTCTGCTTATTTTACTAAAGATTAAGAAATTGCATACATGTTGTTTATATTCTTTTTCAGTTGTTACACATACATGTCAACTCGAGAGTCTAATCTAATCTAACGAATAGCATTCACGTCAATGGATGAGATGGAGTCAGATGGAGGATCAGAAATAGATCCTGAAATCGACGAGTCGGATGTCGAGTCTTCGTTTGATTCAGATATTGACCCGCCACCACCAATGCCTGAGCCTCATGATTCACTGCATGATTTGGGTACAATTTATTTTATCAACTATATTAATTTGCTTTCTACGCATGTGCTTTAGCCTATGTGTTATTCATTCTTTGATTGATATACATTGTCTTCAAAATGAAAATATATACTAAAGGATTTACCTTTGAATAATTTACGTGTTGAGTAATAATTATTTTGTAATTTTGCAGGGCCTTATCAGTGAATTAAAATACTATAAAAATATTTGTCCTGTGTATTCTTTTTTGTGTTTTTTTCGTATAATAATAACATGAATACAAACTTTTCATATTCATTTACCATTTAAAACAAACAAATTCTGTAATTCATTATTTTGTATACTTTATATATTTATACATATAATTTGTATATAATTTGATGATGACTCTGATTCTCTGGCTGGATGGTGATGCTGCGGAGGTGAATGTCAATACTAATAGAAACCATTCATAATGCCAATGATGCCGTCTTTGGCAGTTATAGGGGATAAGGGCCTTACAGTTTTAAACAACTACATCGCTTTATACTTGTAGGCCTATTATTTAACCTCAGTAGCAAGACTCTCTACATTAGAGATAAGTCAGCAAGATGAAGACTTACGCTTTTCGTCTGTTGCCTTCAAAATGAAGGTCTGCGGTGTGTTTAATTTGTATTGTGTTGGCTATATTCAAAGGAAAATGTATCAGGGGGACATTTTTTACTGAAAAAAAATTACAATTTCAATAATAATTTACCTGGGTTAAAGATTATTATAAGATGGAGCACACTGAGAAATTTTTATAGCTTATGAAAATTTATGTAGAGAACATTAACATCCAAATAGGATTTTTTTATATTAGATGTTTTTAATTTGCTTTGGAGATTGTGTAATACATCCAACCACACTAGATGTGTTCATTAAGCATCTTATCTTAGGGCTAAGGGTCTCCTAAGTCCTGGGCTAAGGTCTTCCTAAGCCCTGGGCTCAGCAAGTGTTCACACTTGCATATTTTTAAGTGGGAAAGCACCACTCTTAGCCTCGGGCTAGCTGGCCATGCTCCGCTCTTTCAGTCTCGGTCCAGAAAAATGATGACAAAATAACTAGTGTGAAATGGGATCAGGAACAAAACAATATAATGTTTATTGTGGGGCTCTGTGCAACATGGGGGCACTACATCCAGGAAAAAATATATTAATTGTCTCTCTTTAACCACCAATGCAACACACTACACTGTACATGGAATTCATATTTCCTCATTAGTTAGCAGCTAGTGGCTTTTATTGGGAATCTGGCTTGTTACTCCATCTAAAATGATTGTTATGACATGAACATTGTAACAGACAGTTCAGCTATTAATGATTTGCCTTTTAGATAGTGTTTTCCAGCCTCGGTAGCTAATCTATGCTCAGTAGCTAATTAATCCACTGTTTTTATTTGTACTATGACTTGCTACTGTAGGCAAATATTTAGTGGGATGCAACATTGCCATGATTATTTCATTTTAAAATACTACCTAGCAGAGTAAAAAATTACCAAAAATTGTAAGAGATAAATGCTATCTAGCTAGTGGAAATATATTTCTAAATGTTAGCTATTGGGAATGTATTTCTATTGGAGGATGAATCTTAACTAATGGAAATATATTTTACTAACCTCAGTTAGTTTATCTAACATCATTCCTTAAAAATCCTTCTTGTGACATGAAAAATATAACATATGGTTTTGCTGATAATAATTTGACCATTTAGAAATGGCGTCATGCTTTCAAGCTTTGGTAGCTAATCTATGCTCATGTAGCTAAAATCATTCTCAGATTTCAGATGTACAGTGACTTGCTAATTTAACGAAATGTTTAGAGGAATGCAACGTTACCACGATTATTTCATAAAAAATAATAGTCTAAGCTAGCGTTAGTTCACTTTAAATCATTCTGGTGACAGGAACATTATTACCAATGCTTTAGCTGTTAAACATTTGCTTTTGGGAGAGCGGATGTTGTGTTCAAGTCTCATTAGATAATCCATTCTCAGTAGTTAAATAATTTCTCTATTTTCATTTATTTCTACAACTCCCCCTCTAACTGAGGGCTGAATTTATCAATTGCACCTTTTGATTTGTAGATATGGCAGTTAAATAAAAATGAAAGTTGTAATTTAACAACAACACATGGGCACATAGGCTTTATGCCCATACCCTACAAAAGTCAACATTATTTTATAATAAGAATTGGGAGGGAATTTTCTAAATAAAAATCTGTCAAGTTATTTCTTTTATTTTTGTCAGCTGTAATAGTCTTTTGATCTTAAAAAATGAATATTTTTCTCAGTCATTGAAAATTATAAGTTCTGACCCCCTCATCTTACAACAAGCAAAAGTTGAAATCATTAATATCCTCTGTACTGGAAAAATCCAGTTCTATCTATCACAAAATTAGGCTACATTTATTACATATTAAACATTTTAAAAAACTCACATTGTAAAGTTTACAGTGTGGTACTGCTCTGAAAGTGTCACACTTTTTAAGTATCCATATTTATCTGATGCTGAAAATCTAATTATTATACCAATTGAGGTAAATGTCCTTATAAATATTGAAATGTAACATGCAAGTAAACTCAAGTGGCCAAACAGTGGCGGCATAATAACAATATCTGTTCTTTTTCACTCAGTGAGATTGCATTTGGTACACATGATCAGGGTTGTGATTTTAGTTTGTGTAAAGGATGTTTCAAGATGTCTACATGGGGGCACTATAGAAAAGTTTATATACAGTTTCTTTTCATTAGCATGGTCACCATGCTCACCCTGTTTGAGATACAGCCTTGAAAAGAGGTAGATACGTCCATTGCCACTTAAGGAACATATTTGCAATTGAGACCCATTATGTTGTGTGTAAGGTTTTTTCGGAAATTCTGAATATGTGATATATGCTTCAAATGCTAATACCCTACGGGATACTACTAGAATTTTCAAATAAAAAAATATTGATTTCACCTTTATTCCACCAAGTAAGCTGTAACTTGCCAAATGCCATTTTGAATTTATGAAAAACTGATTAAAATAATCTTGTCTGTCACCAATGTGATGTTATTTTCTGGTTTGGTTTTGAATGTAGCCTCATTAAATCTGGTTTTTGCTTGTGTCCTTACCGCAACCTGTGCCTGTCCTTTTTTACACCTGTGTCCTGTTGTTCCTCGTTAGCTCCCTATTTAGTTTGCCCTCTTCTGTTAACCTTTTGTCAGTTACTGTATTTTTATGCTTGGTATATGTCAGTCCCTGTCACCAGCCCGGTTTTTGCCTGACAGTTTTCTTGTTTTGTGTCTACTTGCTTCAGTTCCCCCATTAAATCCTTTATTTTACACTTACATCTGCGATTGGGTCCTGCTTCTTTGAAATTCTGACACCCAAGAACCAATCTTCACGTACCTTGATACATGGCATCTTTGGACGATGGTCTTAAAAAGTTATATCAATCAGGTCAGTATCTTAAAAACATGGCTGCCATTGACAGCCAAATTTTGTGCTGTGGTGAGATTTTGCACATTTAATAGACACATCTCCTACAAGGATTATGCTATAATAGTTCTTTGTAAACTTATGTTTACAAAGATGCTACGAAAATATTGACTGCAATTATTATATCAACTACATGGTGCTATTGAGGTTTCTCACATTTGCAAGGTCACCGCCGTGCTCACCATGTTTAAAATAAAATCTTGGAAAGAAGAATGTAAGTCCATCCACATTTACAATTGGGACCCATTAAGTTAAGCGTAATGGTCTTTCAGCAATTCTGAATTAGTTATAAACGCATCAAACACTACTTCTATAGCGTAAAATTATAGATCTAAACCTTTTCACAAGTTAGGCCCCTCACCATGATTTCTCAATCCACATTATTTCAGCAGAATTGTATATTATGACAAGTAAAATTGCCACACAGCAGCTCATAAAGCCATGTTGCTTATTAGATAAGGAGCAGTATTCTGATTTCGACTGGTTAAAATTATATTTTGAAACTATTTAGGGCAGCAGTATTCACTTTACTTGTATAAATAAAATATATGCGAACTATCAGACAATGGTTTGTGTTAATATTGCATTTATTTACATGATTTTTCACAAAAGATTGTGAAACAATGAATTCCGATTCTTGCAAATTTTGATATGCAGGGAAAAACTTTATTTAAACTAAATGCAAAGCAAAACCGAATGCAGAGCACTACTAAAAACAGAACACATTGAAACTAGGCAATCGGGCGAACATGGAGCAGGAGCAAACGGACAGCAAACAAACAATCACATTGACAAGCGACATGGACACTGACACAAGAAAGGCAGGGAGAAACTAAATACACAGACTAACGAGGAGAACAGTAACAGGTGGGGGCAAAACACAGGTGAACGAAATACATTGGTCAACTGAAAAAGGACATGACAAATCACAGACGAACAGAAAAAAAATGGAACGGAACGGCCACAGCAGGCTGGGAACGTGACATACAATCAGTGAAAAACACCTTTATAAAGGTTACGTTAAGCTTGTTTGGCTATTTACTGTCTTTTGCCGTGTTTCCACTAGTGCTTTACCCAGACAATTTATGCTAATGTTGGCTCCAGACTTGTCGGTTTCCGCTATACATTTCGTACCAAGGAGTTATGGAGGGGCTCGGGTGTGGAAGGGAGGAGGACAATATCAACGTGATTTATTGTTCCGGTTACGAAAACAAAAGGTGATATTTTTCTGGTAGTAAAATGAAATAAACACTAACACCATGTTCAGTTTTTTACAATACTGCGTTTGAACTGATAAGTAATAAAACTAATTTCTTCCTCAAACTCATGCGACCGGCTCCTTCTCTACCTACACTTGTAACACTGCAATTGTTATTTAGTTTGATAACTATTTTGTCAAAAGGATTTGGGAGAATTCTGCGTTGCTATAGGTTCTGCAGGCTATCTGTTTTTCTATTGAGTCAATGGTATCATACCACATTCCGCCTTCATGTTAGCTTGCTTAATGGAAAGTTGTGTTTCATTTTCCCAAAAAATTCTGGGATCTGTTTGTTAGATCAGATGACAACCATTAAGAGGAGCCTAAAGAGAAAGCAAATGATACACATCGCTATTCAAATAACGCAACATACATACAGTGTTTCCTATTGAGTCAACGGCATTTCACTGAAAGACATGACCTTCGGTCATTCCAACTCTTTCTGTTGTGAGTCTTTGCTGCTCTGTAATATTACTTTATTTTCTTCATTTTATCAAGGATCTGTTTGTTAAATCGGATGAAAACCATTATGTGAAGCCTAAAAATTAAGCAAATGATCGGCTACACAAAAGAACAACATGACGCGTTTTCACACAACGCCACACGTCAATCAGCAAACCCCGCCCAAAAGCCTAAATTCCGGTGCTCGTGCCATTGCCTTGGGACGTGTCAATGGAAACAGATAGAAATCAAGATTTTAGGGTAAAACACCAGTGTTTGGCACCAATGGAAACGCGGCATATGTGCGCAGCCATTTTTGTTTCCATTCCTTCTCTACTTTCTAGGCTGTCCTTTACAGCATCAATAAAAACGAATTATAATGCAACTGAACAAAATACTAAGGTAGATGATAATTAGGAATGGGGTCATATTTTTAACTACGTCAGGATATTCATTAATTGTATTTAATGACACGCTAGTGTACACTATGTAGCTAATAATTACAAAACATTGATGACTTGATAAAGATTTTTTGCTGCCCACCAGAGGCCATTTTTGCTCTCCTATTGATGTCAGAATCTGAAAAATATATTATATAATTAATTTGCAGCTCTGGAAAAAATTAAGGGACCACTGCAAAACTATCAGTTTCTCTGGTTTTACTATTCATACTATGGATATAACAAGTCTACTCACCCCTGTTAAAATGCCAAGTGTTTGTGATGTAAATGACTAAGACAAATATAAATTATGTCAGAACTTTTTCCACCTTTTATTGTGTCTATAACATGAACAATCCAATTAAAAAACAAACTGAAATCTTTGATGGGGAAAAATCAATAACTCACCATCTGGTTGCATAGGTGTGCACACGAATAAACTAATACTTTTTTGAAGCACCTTTTGATTTTATTACAGCATTCAGTCTTTTTGGGTAGGAGCCTATTAGCATGGCCCATCTTGTCGTGGCAATATTTGCCCACTCTTCTTTGCAAAAGCGCTCCAAATCTGTCAGATTGCGAGGACATCTCCTGTGCGCAGCCCTCTTCAGATCACCCCACAGATGTTCAATTGGAGACAGGTCTGAGTTCTGGCTGGGCCATTCCAAAACGTTTAGCCATGCTTTTAGTGGATTTGGATCTGTGCTTTGAGTCATTGTCATGCTGAAATGTGAACTTCATCTTCAGCTTTCTAATGGATGCTTGAAGATTTTGTGCCAAGATTGCCTGGTATTTGGAACTGTTCATAATTCCATCCACCCTAACTAAGGACATGGTTCCAGCTGAAGAAAAACAGCCCCATAGCATGATGCTGCCGCCACCATGCTTCACTGTTGGTATTGTGTTCTTCCTGCTTTCATGCCTGTTAGTCGCATAACGCAACTCTCTTGATTCCTGCCTCTTGCCAGTCTTTCTTTCTTTTCGTACTTTTTAGCTTTCTTAAAATCTTTGACCGTGGTTTCATTTTTGTTCTGTATTTGTTCTATTCATATTTTTACAATTTTAAGCACATGTTTAAAAGAGGACCTCAGCGTAGTTCTTTTGAATGTTTGACTTAATTTTTCCAATGGAGGAAATAAGGCAGCTATTGGAGGAACGGATCAACCGCTTAGAAGGTTTAGTCACCCGAGCACTTCTCCGGTCGGACTGTGGGTCTTGTCCCATAGGTGAATCAACAAATGCTAATGCTAATGCAGCACAACAGGCTAACTAAAGACTTCCCTATACTTGACAGAATGCAGTCAAAACTGGTGAATAGATCAAAGCAATTTCAACGCGGGCAACTGAATGAAACGATAACACATCTTGAAATACGTGAAAGTGAGCAATTGATTGACTCTGTTGCAGCAACTCTAGGGGTCGAGCTAACAAACGCTAATGGGCAGACACAGATTGGTATACATGGGATTACTTCAAATCTTGACCACTCTGCCACAGACCTGGCTGCACTCTCTGCAATAATCTGCATGTTGCTTGGATGTGTAGAGAGAGTAAACTGGCAGCATTTCCGTTACCTCTGTTTTACATTGAAGGGTATCACCAAAATCGAGTTTTTAACCATTTACAGACCTCCGTGATACTCTGCAAATTTTATTGATTATTTTGCTGAACTACTTTCTGTCATATCAGTTGATTATAACTTGTTTATTATTACAGGGGATTTTAACCTCCACATAGATAATAGTACGGACAATAATGCCAAATAACTATAAACAAAGCCTTGGTAGCTTAAACAATGAGTTATGCAGAGCCAGACAGCAAGATTTATCGGGAATGATTAACCAAAATATCAATAATACCCACACTCTATTTGTCATGTTCGACAAGCTTACAAACCCAATAAAGCAGATAGCATCAGAACTCATGTCCACTGTGAAATGTAATGAATTTGCGTGTTTCTTTAATGAAAAAATGTGAAGTATTAGACGGACCATCAGAACTACACAGACTAACAAGGACACTGGACCATCACTACGACCACCAATACATAACTTGGTTATTATGTCACAATTTACTACAATTGATCAAAAATGCCTAGAAGAAACAGTTCGACATCTTAAAGCTTCTACATGTTGTCTCGACACACTGCCATCAGAATTTTTTAAAACAATTTTGAACTCTATAATAATGGACCTGCAGCAAATAGCTAATAGCTCCCTGCAATTGGGCATTTTCCCAACATTTCTAAAAACAGCTGCCATTAAGCCCTTATTAAAAATGAAATCACTGGATGCATCTACGTATAATGAACAACTACAGACCCGTTTCTAATCTCCCTTTTATCGCAAAGATCATTGAGAAGGTTGTTTTCAATCAGCTTACCGATTTTGTGACCTCAGGAGGTCTTAGACAAATTTCAGTAAGACTTCCGACCCATCACAGTACTGAAACGGCCCTGATTAAAGTTTTAAATGATATACGGCTGAATACTTATTCAGATAAAATAACAGTTCTAGTTCTACTAGATCTCAGTGCAGCCTTTGACACTGTAGATCATAGAACACTTATAGATAGGCTGGAATATTGGATTGGACTTTCTGGGACAGTCCTTGAGTGGTTATCTAGATGGCCGGAGTTACTTTGTCACCATTGGTAATCATGAATCTGATAGGGTGGCTATGACATGCGGAGTTCCACAGGGATCAGTTCTCGGACTGTTTCTGTTCAAACTCTATATGCTACCTCTGGGCCAAATTCTACAGAACAACAACATTAACTACCACAGCTATGCCGATGATACTCAAATATATATGTCTCTCGAACCGTATGACAACAGCTCAATAGACTCTCTGTGTCACGGTATACAGCACAAATTCCTGGATGAACCAAAATTGTCTACAATTAAACCAAGATAAAACTGAGATTATTGTGTTTGGCAACAAAAATAAAAGAACAATTATTAGTAAAGAGCGGGATTCTCTGGCCCTTAAATCCAAGGATCAAGTCTGTAATCTTGGTGTTCTGGTAGACACAGACCTCACATTTAACAGTCGTATCATATCAGTCACCAAAACAGCATTCTACCATCTGAAAAATATATCCAGAATCAAAAGCCTGGTGTCCCAAAAAGACCAAGAGAAGCTCATGCATGCTTTTATCTCTAGTAGGGTGGACTACTGTAATGGCCTCTAAACAGGACTCCCTAAAATGACTGTAAAACAGCTGCAGCTCATTCAGAATGCAGCTTCTAGAATGTTAACCAGGACCAAGAGGACCGAGCACATCACTCTGGTTCTTGGCTTCCGGTCAGTTACAGAATAGACTTTAAAGTGGTGCTTTTAGTTAATAAATCTCTGAATGGTTTAGGACCGGAATACATTTCTGATATGTTCGAAGAATATAAACCGAGTCGGGCTCTAAGATCCATGAACTAGGTCAGCTAGTAGAGCCCAGAGTCCAAACTAAACATGGAGAAACTGCGTTCAGCAGTTATGCTGTACACAACTGGAATAACTACCAGAAGATCTTAGACGTTCACCAAATTTGTCCATTTTTAATCCAGGCTAAAAACACTTATCTTTTCAAGTGCCTATGACTGAGCTCTCAAACTTAACCCCACTGTGAGCCTGTTTTTATAACAGCACTGTTTAGTGTTACAGTTTTTCTAGCTTCCTATGTTTTATATTCTATTTCTATTTTATTATTCTATGTTATATTGTTTCTAGTTTCCTATGTTTTATATTCTATGTTTTATTATTGTGCTGTGTTTTATATTTCTCTTCATAATTTACTGTGTTATTAAATGTATATCCTGCTATATTTTACCAGTTGTAATGCAAGTTCTGGTGCTATCAGAGGAATAACCTCTGTGTAAACTGTTTTTGATTCTGTTGTATTTTTTCTATTTTCACTGTTCATTGTGCTATATAAATAAACTTGCTTGCTTGCTGTGGGTGAAAAATTGGCAGAAAAGTTCAACCTTGGTTTCATCAGATAAATAACACATTTTCCCACTTGCTTTTGGAAGACTTTGTTTGTTTTTGCAAACTTCAGCCGGGCTTGGATGTTTTTCTTTGTAAGAAAAGGCTTCCGTCTTGCCACCCTACCCCATTGCCCATTCATATGAAGAATACGGGAGATTGTTGTCACATGTAGCACACATGTAGTATTTGCCAGAAATTCCTGCAGCTCCTTTTGAGTTGCTGTAGGCCTCTTGGAAGCCTCCCTGACCAGTTTTCTTCTGGTCTTTTCATCAGTTTTGGAGGGACGTCCAGTTCTTGGTAATGTCTCTGTTGTGCCATATTTTATCCTGTTGATTTTGACTGTCTTTACTGTGTTCCATGGTATATCAAATGCTTTGGACCTTCTTTTGTATCATTTTAACTGATATATTTCAACAATGAGATCCCTCTGATGCTTTGGAAGCTCTCTGCGGACCATAGCTTTTGCTCTGAGATGCAACAAAGAAACATCAGTAAAATAGAACAGCTGAACTTTATTTGTGATTAATCAGAGTCACTTTAAATGATGGCAGGTGTGTAATGACTTTTATTTAACATGAGTTTGAATGTGATTGGTTAATTCTGGACAAAGTCACATCCCTAGTTATAAGAGAGTGTTCACACTTATGCAACCAGGTTATTGTAAGGTTTACATTTTTTTATAGGTCACATAAAAAATGGAAAAAGTTATTTGTCTCATTCTTTTACATCACAAAAACTTGGCAATTTAGGGGTGTGTAGTTTTTTTTTTTTTTCACCACAAGGCACATACCATAGTATGTGCCTTGTGGTGTTCCATAGCTGTAGGCGCGGTACTGTGATCTGCGCAACAGGTTCTAGTGCATCAGGCTACAAATTTAAAGATGATTTCTTAGTTAATATATCGTCTAAGCACTTGTTTAATCTTTTAGAACTAATAGTGGCAGTTGACTGCGTTCATTTAACTAACTTAAACCGCCTTGTCACTAACAGTAGGATTTATGTAAATATCACAAAATATACTTGCTAAAGACATCTGTTATTATATGTTAACATTAAAAAGTAACCATAAAGGAATGTTTTCTACTAACTTGTTGAAGTTTATTTCTTTGTATAACTCAAAATTACAGCGCCAAAGCAGAGACAAATTTTTACATTTAAAGACATGTTTTTCTATTTGGTGACTGAGTTGGAAAAGTCTTTGCTCTGTGAAAGCATTGAGTGCCAATTTGAGTAAAATGTAGCCTATAAACAGCGGTAATAAGCAGTGGTGGCTCCAGGATTTGAAAATTGATTGGGCAGGACAAAATCATTGATGGGCAAAAAAAGACAAAACAAAACCTAAGGTCCCTGGACCCCTGACACACAATAACAGAAACATTTATATATTTTTTAAATGTATCTAGGACTGCAAAATCAATAATAATTGTTGCTATCCGATTTTTTTCTATACTGAATTGACCTGTATTTCTGTGTTCAACAATTTAAGGGCATCATTTCAGCAGGCCCGGACAGTTATCTGGGCCGTGGCTGCGAGGGGAGTGGTTGCCCTTTTTCGATACAGCTTCCATGCAGCCAATTAATATTACTACGGTAACCTCGCTTTAAAGAAGCCTATATGATAAATGATCCCACTGATGGTTTCAAGAAAAACATGTTTTGCTAAAACATAAGTCAGCATGATGTCTGATGACAATACATCTAATTAATATACTTAATAGCATATTATTCATTAGTTTCAATACCACGTGAAGATAATGAAATATATTGCTGTTTCAAAGCATTTTTCAAAGTGTTGGGAGGAAGAGGGTCAAGTGGGGAGGAAGAAGGGCCAGATGAAACTAGACATGTGGCGGCTGAGAAAACAGGTTGAAATTGTACAGACGGCCTTTTTACCTATCCGACTGACAGGGGACATTATGGGGACATTATGCATTATGTTAAATGGCACATTATTGCATTAGGCTGTGTAAGCCTACTGGCCCATTCCCAAGAGTTGATGAAAGGCGGTGTTTTTCTGAGTTGTATTACAACACTATAATCAAGGCTGGAATCAAATGACCACATTTATGCCTATGTTACTCGGCCACTCTAGATTGCATGTAATGTAAACCTTGCTTGCTGTTTGGAGATCGGGTGGCCCTTTCGGGTGTAAATGGGGTGAGAAATTGGCCATCTAACATCCAAAATAGCATGTCATGAGACTTCCCAGATTCACACGCGTGCCTGTTTGTTATATAAGCAATGGAAGCTGGCACTATTGACTCAGAAATGGAGGTGTGTATAACACAGCAAATTTCTGGTGACAGGTGTTGGAGTGCATAGTTAATGTAACTCTCACATTTTTATTACATCATTTGGCATTCAGAGGGCATGAACTTTAACACCTGTCACTGCGCTGTTCAAATAACGGAGTCATGCGCAGGAAAAGGTTTCAATAATTATTTATATATTTAAAGAAAGTGCAGCGTTCTGCGATACACGTACAGGCTCTTTGACATTGAGCAATAACCCACAAAAACCCCAACCTAATCAATAGACATTTATACACTAAATATCAAATAAGAAACAGGTGCGTCTGGTAATGACACACACAGGGGCAGTGGTTTTAGAAAGTCGGTGACACCGACCGCAGGAGCCTCGGCGCACCAGCTGGGGGAGCTTCGGATGGAACAGTGACAGTACCCCCCCTTTGACGCGCAGCTCCAGCGAAACCAAAACACACCTTCCCAGACACTCACTCGACCACCCCTCAATGGATCTGTGGGACCAAGAAATAGAAGGGTTATGCAGGGACAACCAGGGAAGTCCTAAAACTATGTGGTTGGAGGGGAGTGATATGACATAAAAGGAGATCCGCTCTGTGTGTGTGTGTGTGTTGTGTGGTCATGGTTATCGGGACTGTTACCTGGCGCACTAACCCGGTTCCCAGAGGTTTGCCATCTAAAAAGCAGACGGGTAGGGGTTGTGTCAGTGTAGTAAGGGGTATGTGTAGAGCCTGTGCCAGGGACTCGTCTATGAAGTTACCCGCTGCTCCGGAATCTACGAGAGCCTTAAGCGGGGTGTCGCTGAAATGCCCAGGAAAATTAATGGTGATATGAAATTGCGGAGTAGGAAGGGAAGGAGAGGATTGTACCTGAGGTGGTGTGCGAGTGCCTGTGCTGCCGCTTCCCTGACCCGAGAGGCACAGGTGGCAATAGGCCACATAATGCCCCCTTCGGCCACAGGAGGTGCATTGCTCCCGACGCCTCACAGGTCCTGTCTCGACCTCCCGGACTCCCGTACCACCTACTTCCATAGGCACTGAGGGGAGGGAACAAGTGTGACACTCCTGGTGCGTCCCCTTGCCTGCAGGAGGCTGTCTAGCCGGATGGCCATGTCCACTAACTGGTTAAAACCAAGTGTAGCGTCACGGCAGGCCAACTCCCGCCGGGCATCCTCCCCCAAGCTGCACCGAAAGTGATCTATCATAGCCCGCTCGTTCCATCTTGATCCCGCGGCCAGGGTGCGGAATTCTAGGGCGAATTCCCTCGCCGTCCGGGTGTCTTGTCGAAGGTGGAACAGGCGTTCTCCTGCGTCCCTGCCCTCTAGAGGATGGACGAACACCGACGAGAAGAGGTGGGTGAACTCCTGTTGCCGTGCCAAACAGAATTGGCCCATTCTAGGGCTTTGCCTGTGAGGCACGAGATGAGTGCCGACGCTCTTTAGCGCACTGTTGCAGTTGGAGCGGTGTGGGAAAAATATAAATTTAATTGCAGCAAGAGAGAGTGAGGCGTACCGCCCCATGTCCTTCCAAAAGGAACGCAGAAGGAGAGGGTGCTGCGGTGGTAGTCGGGTTTATTCCCTCGTCGTGCTGGGCCAGGTCGAGACGGTTCACCTTTTGGAGAACCTGGTCCATAGCGGTTACCAGGCTGGTTAAAATTTCTCCGTGTTCCTTCACCTAAGCTACCACACCCATGAAATCGGGTACACCTGCTGACTCCATGTGAAAAGGTGGGTAATTCTGTCACGGCGCTGTTCAAATAACGGAGTCAAGCACAGGAAAAGGTTTCAATAATTATTTATATATTTAAAGAAAGTGCAGCGTTCTGCGATACATTGAGCAATAACCCACAAAAACCCCAACCTAATCAATAGACATTTATACCCCTACACTAAATATCAAATAAGAAACAGGTGCGTCTGGTAATGACACACACAGGGGCAGTGGTTTTAGAAAGTCGGTGACGCCGACCGCAGGAGCCTCGGCGCACCAGCTGGGGGAGCTTCAGATGGAACGGTGACCACACCAGAATATTTGAAAAAGAGCCACTTGCTGTTTATGTGCAATGCACAACGCACAATCTTAACTTAGGCTCTGTTAAAAATATGCTACAGATTAAACAGTTTTATGATACTGTTGAACAGATTTGCACCTTCTTTGGGCATGGCATAAAGAGGTGGTCAATGTTGAGTGGTATATAAAATGTTGCATCAGACAAAGTTAATGTGACTTTAAAACATCTTTATCCCACTCACTGGTCATCTAGAGATTAGTCCCTTGCTGCCCTGAGATGTGCAGACGTAATGAAGGCCCTCATTAAGATAATGCTTTCAAGTGACAAGAAGGACAAGAAGATGCAGAACCACAGATTATTTTTGTCGTTCTGCAGACTAGGGTTTTAGAGCATGTGAATGCCTCCAAAATGCTACAGGCCAAATATGCAGACCTGCACAGGGCAGTCAGCCTACTCAAGGAAATTATAGAGGTATTGTCCAGATTCCGCAGGATTTTGAGAAGACCAAATTCACTACAAAGATCCTTACTGACAAATGATGAACTCAGAATGCATTTGAAGACACTCGGAGAAGGGAGGCGAAGCATCATTTAGATGAGCTAGGTGAGGACGAGCGATTATCTAAAGGGAGTGTAACTTTAGAGTCAATGTCTTTAATGCAAACCTTGACATCATTATCCCCCAGCTGTCAAACATATTTAAAAGTCTGTAGGCAAAATCAAGTCTGTTTGACTCCATCCATCCCACTACCCTAGCCAATGCAGTGGATGAAGTGCTACATGAGAATGTCAGCCAGCTGACTGAAAATTACAGCAAAGATATATCAGCAAGCTTCCCTGGCCAATTACTATCTTTCAAGGTCTTTTTAAAGAATGAAATCCCAAAGCAGACTACAGTGAGAGACCTGGCCAAGATGCTCAATATGGATTACAATTCAGTCACCGCTACGGTCAAGGTAGTGTAGTGGTGGAGAGGAGGAAACAGGTGCAGGCTTAGCGGCATTCAATGTCGTTTTTTAATAAAAACAAACACAGAGCACATTAAACAAGCAAAAGCTTAAACAAAACAAAACACTCACCACTGACATGAATATACAGAGACAGGGAACGATAACCGACAAGTGAGGGGAGCAGAGGAGAAACATTTAAACACAATGATGACTTGTCATTGTGTGAATTGGAACCTGGTGAGCGTAATGATTGGAGACAAGACAATGAATGAGTTCGGGGTGAGTTTGTGAATGACTGGAAAGCGGGAGATGACGGAGCTGTCTGTCACCTCACCGCCACAGCTACATTTGGGGAAGTCATAGCCATGCTCCTTTTCATGACCCAGCCTGTAACGGTAGCCAATGCTGAGCGCTCCTATTCCAAATTTAAAATAGTTAAATCATACCTGAGGAGCAGCATGGATCAGGCGAGACTGTGTGGGTTGGCCATTCGTTCTATTGAAAACGATAGGGCCAGGAGCATGAATTTGAATATCATCATCAACGACTTTGCAGAGCTCAAGGCCCGTCGAATGCCAATTCAATTTAATTTTTACAGGGCAGGCTAACCAAACAGCCTATATGAATCTATCTATATAGAGATTGACAAGCAATGTAAATTCATCTAAGACTATGCTCAATCTTTCTTTGGAAACCAGGTTCTGGTTCACAGCCATAGTCATTGTACTGTAAATGTATAGGATATATGGATAAAAAAATAATATAGGCTATGAGAATAACAGTAAGCACATATGCTTCATATGTTGAATACAGTTAATGGGAGTGCTTCCATTTAAGCAATGTTTGAATGATCCACTTAAATGATTTGCTGATGTTTTTACTATAGGCCTGTGGGAGGCAGGTCATTTGAAATACTGGTAGGTACTGGGTCATTAGCCATTTTTTCATTAGCCATTAGCCGTTTTGTGCTTTCCATGGTGCTGATACTGTGGCAAATACCTCTGTTTTTTAGT
Organism: Esox niger; assembly: GCA_016801105.1. Taxonomy (NCBI): domain Eukaryota; kingdom Metazoa; phylum Chordata; class Actinopteri; order Esociformes; family Esocidae; genus Esox; species Esox niger. The sequence continues at coordinate 9,731 of JACXGJ010008242.1, read as the reverse complement.
CCTAGTTATCTTGACACCTCTTACAAATGTTGCCAATTCCAGGCCAGTCATGAGAACTAGTCTTGAAGTACTTCCAAACTGTTTTTTATTGTGACTTTTCCCGAAGAGGAACCACAAAGGAACTATCAACAGTCAAGGACAGTCAGAATCCTGACTGGCATCAGCTCCAGCATTGTACATTCTTCTACACTTCCCTTTTAAGGAATCCCCACCACTGGACATTTGTACATATCATAACACACAAACCTCACCAAATGTTAGAATGTTCTTTAAAGTATACAAACAATTTCACAGAGTTACAAGTTAACAAGAAAATGTTATGTATATTATTTCAAATCAAATAAATATTGTGACACATTACTAAAAACAGCAATGCAATTTAAGATTGCGCAGTTTAATAGTTACATTTAAAGTGGAAATGCTTGCTTGCAGGTTCCCAGTCAGCAATACAAGAATAGAAAGTTCTCAAAAGGACACCGGCGTAAAAATAGAAAATAAATTGTCAATGTGAATAAAACCTTTACCCAATACCAACTTCACAGCAATGCACTAACAGAAAGGCTAGAAATAAATAGCAAAACATTTTAAGTAAGGTCAGTCAGTCCAGTTCAAGTGACCTTTGCTGGTCAGGTAATCAGGAAAAATCCAGTATCCACACCAGACATCATGTCCTCAGTTGCCAAGTAAACCACGACTTCTCTTTAAATGTTCTGAGCAATCAGATGTCCAAGGTAGGGCTGTGGTGGTCTTGGACGAGTGGAATGTTTTTCATTTTGGCAATGCCTCTTCTCCCCATAAAAGCAGTTGTTGCTCCTTTATTAGTCAGCTGATTTGATCAGGTACTCAGAAGTAACATTATTATGCCTTTTCATTGTAATTGTTATAGCTACTTCACAAAGGAGAACTTTTGTCTTCAGTTAAAGATAGCAGAGTTAGAGGCTCGGCTTCAGACGCAAATGTCAGGCAAGGATTATGTTAGTGTGGAAATGGGAAAAACTGCGTCTGTATCACCAGGAAGAAACTATCGTGTTATTAACCCCCCGGCACAGCTCCCACAGCCGGGCAAGAACTTTCTCTTGGTCACTGGGAAGAAATGCCCTTGATCGGTTACAACTGGGTCGCTGCTAGAGCCGACTGAGATTTTCAACAGGTTTTCCTCACTGGAGTTGGAGTCAAGACCTGAGCCGTCTTCGGAGAGGAATGATCAACAGGCATTTTCTACCGGTGGTCCGGAAAAACTGAAAACTTTAGTCAGTGGCGACTTCATTACCCACTGTATTAGACTAAAGAATCAGCCAGCGATCGCACACTGTTTACCAGGGGGCGGAGCCACCGACGTAGCCGCAAATCTGGGGTTGGTGCTAGCGAAGTCTAAAACTGGCAAGTATTGAGAGTACAAAGATATTGTTATTCACGTTGGCACCAATGACGTTAGGATAGAGCAGTCAGATGTTACAAAGCAGAACATAGAAACAGCGTGTAAACTAGCTAGAAAGATGTTTTGGCATTGAATAATGGTATTTGGCCTCCTCCCAGCTAGGAGTAGTGACGAGCTCTACAGCAGACTTGCCCAACTCAATCACTGGCTGAAAACTGAGTTCTGCCCGTCGCAGGAGGTAGAGTTTGTAGATAACTGGCTCTCTTTTTGGGACTCGACCAGAAATAGGGTCAGGCCTGATCTGCTGAAGAGCGACAGACTTCATCCTAGCTGGAGTGGTGCTCTCTTTTATCTAGGAACAGTGACAGGAGGCTCACTCCTTTAGCCTCACCATGAGATAGGGTGCCGGACAGGCTGCAGGCTGTTAGCCTGCAAGCAGAGTGGAGTCTGCCAATAGCATAGCCAGAGTAGCTAGTAAAGCGTTGCCTATTGCAACTGTGACTTGTTCCAGGCTGAGAAATGTTAAAGAAGGAAGCGCTAACAATAGCAACTTTGGCTGCCTGTTAGGGTAAGGGCTGATTTAAAGGTTTTATTGTTAACCTCTAAATTAATTCATGGGCTTGCACCTACTTATCTCACTGAAATGATCCAGCCATACATACCTGCACGTAATCTTGGATCTCAAGATGCAGGCCTTTTAACTGTACCTAAAATTTCTAAACAAACAGCCGGAGGCAGTGCTTTCTCTCATAGAGCTCCACTACTTTGGAATGATTTGCCAATTGAAATGCAGACTTAGTGCAAACCTTAAAGCGTCTGCTAAAGACTCATCTCTTCAGCCTGGTCTATGATTATGTGTAGTCTGGCCCAGGGGCGTGAAGGTGACCAGAAAGGCCTGAAACTGTCCACCCGTGCTGTCTTTCCAGGTGGGCTCTCATCGCCACTGGGATGCCCTCCTTCCAATGCCATTCGGGGGCGGAGTCACTGGCATGTTGTTGTCTCTCTGTTGCGCACTTGTGCAATTGGGCTGCGCTCTGCTGGCAATACTCAGCCCTCCCTCAGGATGATTGCGGTTGGTGGGTGTCCCTTTGGTTGATGCTTGGAAATTTGGGTGGATTGATTTCCTGCCTGTTGGGCCCTGTCCGGGGCCTCCTCCGGATAGGGCCACAGTGTCACTAGACCCCCCTGTCCCAGCCCCAACGTACTACGCGGCTATATTATTGTGCTGGGGGAGTAGGATCAGTTCTCCTTCTCCACTACAAATCCCTGTAGATCTAAGGAATGCATTTTCAAAAAGACAAGACAAATGAAGGAGACCGGGGTGAGTTCATGAACTATGGGAAACTGGGAAAAAGCGGGAGATGACGGAACCGTCCATCACCTCACCATCACAGTCCAGGTTGTCCATTGAACAATGTTTTCCATTGGTGTTAACCAATTTATATAACTAGGTACAGTGTTTTTTGTGTAGTAATTCCCGCCAAATGTTTCCTCCCTAAGCCCACAATCGAGACAACCTCAGACTAATCTGGTTTAATATATTTGCATTATAAATGTTATATTCCTATTCCAGCGTACTAGGCAGGTGATCATTATGTTTTGGCTCAACAAGGTGTATAAACAAGACTTCCTTCCAAAAAAAAATCTCATTGATACAGTTGCAAAGTTAACCAAAAGGCAACGCTCAACAAGTGAAGTGGGTATTCACTTTAGCTGTAATTAATACAAAAAGTTTTATGATGAAAAGATCAACACCATTAGAAAACAAATAACTATCTCCTTCTAATGGCCTCAGACAAATGTTCCGCATCCATCCTGTTGCTTCTTCATCTTAGTGTTGCTTTTGACACTATTGATCACTCCCTTCTCTTAGAGAGATTGGAAACCCATATTGAGCTACGTGGGAATGTTCTAGCCTGGATTAAATCTTATTTATCTGAAAGATATTAGTTCTTATGTATATGTAGGATGGTATATCCTCTGACAAGTGTTCCTCAAAGTCTCGGTTCTGGGCCGTTTATTGTTCTCACTATATATGCTGCCTCATGGAGATGTAATCCGAAATCACAAAGTCAATTTTCACTGCTATGCAGATGACACACAGTTATGTAGTTCGATGTAGCATGGAGAAAACCCCAAATTAGCTACTTTGGAAGCATGTGTTTCAGATATTAGGAATTGGATGACAGCGAACTTTCTGCTTTTAAACTCAAGAAAAACAGAAATGGTCATTTAGGACACAAGAAACAAATAGTTTTATTGGCAGATCTCACTGTGAACCTCGATGGCTGCATGGTCGTATCCCAAAAAACTGTAAGAAAGTTTACCCTCGACCCTGACCTCTCCTTTGATGAACATATAAAATATATCTCAACAGTTGCTTATTTTCATCTTCTAAACTAAGCTATGCTTTTGTTACATCAAGATAATATTACTGTAATGCTCTTTTTTCCGGTTACCCTGATAAATCAATAAATAAACTTCAATTAGTGCTGCACATGGCTGCTAGAGTCCTAACTAGATCAAAACATTTGAACATATTAATCCAGTACTAGCCTCTTTACACTGGCTACCTGTTAGGGATAGGGCTGGGATTTTAACATTACCTTAAATCACAAGATGCAGGCCTTGAACTGTACCTACAATATCTAAACAGAAATGCAGACTCTGTGCAAACCTTCAAGCGTCTACTAAAGGCTCATCTTTTCAGCCTGGTCTATGATTAAGTGTAGCCTGGCCCAGGGGCGTGAAGGTGACCAGAAAGGCCTGATACTGTCCACACTTGCTGTCTTGCCAGGTGCGCTCTCATCGCCACTGGGATGCCCTCCCTCCAATGCGATGTGATCAAAACCACGCAAACTTAGATTTATCTGTTCATTACACTTTCCCAATCTTCCTCTGTTCAGTATCTGTTCTTTTGCCCATATCTGTCTTTTCTTTTTATTGGCCAGTCTGACATGGCTTTTTCTTTGCCCCTTTGCCTTGAAGTCCAGCATCCTGGAGTGGCCTCTTCACTGTTGATGTTGAGACTTGTGTTTTGCAGGTATTATTTAATGAAGATGCTAGTTGAGGACCTGTTAGACATGTGTTCCTCAAACTAGACAATGTATTTGTCCTCTTGCTCATTTGCCCACCGGGTCCTCCCACTGCTCTTTCTGTTCTGGTTAGAGCCCGTTTTTACTGTTCTGTGAAGTGTGTAGTTCACAGAGTTGTATGAGATTTTCTTTGCAATTTCTCGTGCTATTGGACCACAGGTTACTGATAATGTGCCTGTGTCAATGTTACATTAAATATCATGTTTCCAGCATCAATATTAATTTATAACACACACACAGACACACACACACATATACATATATATATACATATATATATATATATATATATATATATATATATATATATATATATATATATATATATATATATATATATATATATATATATATATATATATATATATATATACATATACACATATACATACATACATATACACACACACACAAACAATGTCTACATTGTATTTATGATAGATTTTATGTTATTTCAATGGACAATAAATTAGCTTTTCTTTTGAAAGACAAGGACATTTTAAAGTGACGTTTGAACTGTTTAATATGTATATATTGACCAGATAATTACAAACAGTTAATAAGTGCATGTTTTCAATTTTTGCAAGTTTTATTTAAAGGTTTTGCCAGTGATGATTAGTTTGTTTCGGATACATCGTTACCCCTAATCATGCAACCTGAAACACAGACCTCAGATAGAGCAGAGGTAAAGGGAATTTAAATGCTACATGAAGCACTTCAGTTATGCAGACATCCCAACCTACAGAAATTAATTTCAGGGAGGTGGCTTCACCAGCAATTGATAATGACCCAACCATACCTCTAGAATTTAAGATATGCATAAGCAGGGCCAATCTTGTCCAAAGAGGATTGACACAGTGGCAGAGGCAGTAGAAAGGGTGCCCCATCAACACACTCAATGTGATGCTTATTGATGAAGCACAGGTAGACACTGGTGCATTAAAGAAAGCATTTCTGACCGGTAAGTTATCTGATAGGCAAATAGTTATCCCAGTCATACTGTACATGTACACTGCACAATTATTTTTTAGGAATCCTAAATCACACATCAGATTTCAAAGAACTAACTATATTAAAGATCAAAATATGTACTGTATCCTGTGTAATTTGTTGATAAATGGAAACCAAAATTAACATCCGATTGAAGGCTGGAATAAAACTCACACCGAAAATCAGTCCCCCACATGCCTGTATACATTCCTCACAATGTCTGTGCATGTTGCTGTTGAGACAGTGGATGGTGTGGAGCTAGCACCTGGATGGTGTGGAGCTAGCTCCCTTGAGGGTCTGTGTGAACCTCAAGGGAGAGTCTGTCACATGTTCTCAGTGTGAACACAGTCTCATCTGTGAAGAGAATGGGGAGCCAATGGCGGACCTGCCAATTCTGGTGTTTCATTGGTGATTGTCAATAAGCTGCAGGGTGCTGGGCTGTGAGCACAGGTCCCACTTGAAGACGTTGGGCCCTATTGGCACACCAGTATGTTAAGACCTGCATGTTATGACCTGTAGCCAGCTGGAGGTAATTTTGTAGGGTTCTGGAAGGTTGGTTACCACCTGTAAAACCATTATCTTTTTGTGGGATTGTCTTGCTGTTGCCTCTCCAGTGCACCTGTTGTCACTTTCATTTATACCTAAACATGTGACATTGATTCACAATCGCTTATTCCTAACTGGACAGATTGAAATGCCTGAAGTGTAATTGATTTGGTGTTACACTGTGATGTTTACATGTTCCCTTCATAAAAAGATTATAAAAAGTAATGAAACAGCTCAAATTGTATTTGTTCCTGTCTGAGTTCTTTTTTGTCTGTCGATAGAAATGATTCATGGCATTGAGAAGTGAAAAGTCCAAGATCCTCGGTTAGTGACTTGGACAATGGTTTTTACTGGTTGGCATCTTTTTAGTCTTGACCAGATATTGTACAATGTTTTCCTTAATGTACATTATGATTGTTTGTTGCCACAACTTTGTCTATGTTTCTTTTGTCACCCTTGCACAAGGTGGGCCTGCTCCTTGCTTCTCAAGGGATTGGTGTTACCAATTCCTTGCAACTGGTGATTTTGATGCGCTTACACTGACTCAAGGTGATGTGGATGATATGGATTTTGCTAATTTGATTGAAAGGGTGATAACTAAAAAGACTGTTTTTGTCACGGACGTGAGGTGGGAAGGGCAAAGGGGGAGAGACAGGTGGGGTGATCGGAATCAGACAGGGGATCGACACTGAGACAAAGGTACTGACCGAAGACAGGCAGAGTAGTCGGGGACAGGCGGTAGATCGGTGCAGAAGCACAAGTAGGTAACAGGCAGAGTAGTCAGGGACGGGCGGAAGGTCAAACGCAGGCTGACAGCAGAAGTACAGGCGGGGAGCAGGCAGAGTAGTCGGGGACAGGCAACTAGTCGGTACATGGGAGATCCAAACTAAACGAAGACTCTGAGATTGCTGTGAAGCACATGTGAATTACGGCCATGATCCGGCTGGGAAGGAATGACAGGGCTCTGTGGTTATACTGCAGGTAACGAGGTGAGCGGGAGCAGGTGTGTGATTCTGGATTAGGAACAGTTGTGGGAATGGATGAGGTGCAGGTGTGTGACAGGCTCAGTGATGGGAGGACCTGCCTCTGCATGATCGCGGAGGCGCGGGCGTGACAGTTTTAACATTAGTAAAAGACAAAATCTTAATCTCAAAGGGATCCATTGCCTGTTTAGATGTTTGTATATTTCTTTGTCATTTCAGCTATAGGCAGCAACTGATTTGTAAGCTGCGAGCTGCAGCTATACAAGGGAATTGAAGACTATAATTGAAAAATATATACAATTTGGTACATAATGCACCAATCCAGTTCAACCTAATTTCAGGCGTCATATGTAATCATGGTTACTTAAATCTGAGACATCGGAATTTGTAGGATATATAACGCTTTATTTGGATGCAATGTCAGACAAGGCATGAGTCCCAGACGTATGTTATGATTATGACCCCTAAGACCTTGAATTCACATAACCGTCACCTTCAGCTGTCACGCTTATCTTGGACTTGAACATAATTAAAAATCTATGTCTTTGTTTTATTTTTACCACTATTTTGTTGTTTATGCAGTATAGACTATTTTCTTGTTTTACACAGAACTTGATTGTGATTAATTCTATGTATATAATAAGACACTTTTCAGGCCCAAACTAAACACCTCAAGTAGACTTCTGCACCTGTGTGGTCAGAGAAATGGCAAGGGTGTATATTAAGCCTTTGTTCCAATTGACACTTATTCACTTTATATAGCCAACCGAAATTGTCATATGTATGGTTGGTGCTGTGGTTTGGGTTTTGTGATTAGTTGCAGAATGCTCTGTTTTCCTCTTAAGGGCAATTATCCTGCATGCGACAATGTGTCTGACACCAATGCGGTAACAAATAAGGAAAGGTCTTGAGGTCTACAACTTTATTGAGGTCCTTAGAATACACCAACCCTTCTGTCAGAAACTGTTCGTCCACAGGGAAGATGGCGAAATAAGTTTTTTTAACTTTAATGTCTTAAGTATGTTACCAATTAGGAACAACATATAATGGGTTCATATGACTCAAACTGTGTGAACTACTACAACCCTGATCTGGTCCAAACTAGTTTCTCTTAATTTTCTCAGCCTGATGCAGATTACTTTATGAGTAGCGTCACACCTGTGCTGAGTGACAAAGAAAGCCCAAAGGAATTGAGAGAGTTCCGTCATCAACTTCTTCCAAGACTTTCTGCAGGAGTTTGAAAATACATGTTTGCCTCATGGTTTAGATATTCAGAGTTTTTAGGTAACTCTGAACTGCTGATCCAAGGATTTGAATTTTATGCTACACATACCCACTTTAATTTTTTTGCTTGAAATTATTTGTTGAATACGTAGCTATAGATATGAACTTGTCATAATTGTGATGCAAATTGTCACTGTCTCTTATTCAGATAAATAGAATGCTGTCGGTCGTGAAGAAGAGCAATGCAACTTTAACAATGTTGAATGTCGGACTGACCAGGAAGATGTCTTCAATGATGTTAATATGCACCTGTCCGTTCCCAGTGTTATGCAGTGGATTACTGGTCACATCTCTCTGAACAACAGCTTTTCAAGATTGTTTTCAAATTTGATCATAAATGCAAAGTGCTGCCCTGTAGTTAGCGCATGTACTAACACCATCACATTTCGTTGTACATATTCAAAGCTATGTTGAATTCAAAGTGATCATGAAGGTAACAATAAGAATGGACAGGGGCTTTCACAGAGTTTAAATATAATGTAAGCCATATGGAGGTCATTAACTGTTTGATGTTTAATGGTGACAACATTGACTTAAATACTGTTATTGTTCTTAAAGTTGCATTCTGACCATCATGTAAATCAATCACTGGTTTAGTAGAAAGTGAGCGACAAGCAATTCTTGCCTGATGGAACTAGGAGTGGTGGATCCTCCCCCAAAAGACACACACACCTGAACCTCATTTAGATTGTGCCATGTGTTGGTATGTCAGAGACATGGTAAAGTTACTTCATTCAACTTTTTTGAAGAGAGGATATATTTGAATGTAATTATTGTGTAACTAGAGTGCCATTTTTTTATTGAACAAATACCTTCTTTGTTCCTGTCAAAAAGACCCACTGACATTATGTATTTGTTCTGAGGTTTACCTAAAAGGTCTTTGGACTTCTCTTCAAGAGAAATTCAATTACTTATTGCAGCATTTTGATATTCTATTAGCACATGATGTTACAGGCTCAAACTCTTCCTCGTCCCTCTCTCTCTCTAATGGGGGTTAACCAGCTATATATATATTGAGGGGCGTGTTTACCTAGCAAAGTATCAGACTGTATTTGCAAGTGTTGCTGGCTTTTTACTACACCCATCTCAGTGGCCACAATGGAATTTTGTGGATATGAAATACATATGGCTCAATAAAATAAATTCTATTCTATATGCCGCGGTGAATGTATTGTAGGAAATGTTCAGGAGAGTCTATATTGTGATAATATGCAAAGAAATCAAGGGGCACTGTGTATTTGCAAGTGTTGCTGGCTTTTTACTACACTCATCTCAGTGGCCACAATGGAATTTAGTGGATATTAAATACATATGGCTCAATAAAAAAAATACTATTCTATATTCCGCTGTGAATGTGCTGTAGGAAATGTTCAGGAGGGTCTACTGAGTAAATATCTGCAAAGAAATCAAGGGGCACTGTGTATTTGCATGTGTTGCTGGCTTTTTACTCCACCC
>JACXGJ010008241.1:0-27846 GCA_016801105.1 Esox niger | reverse complement strand
ATTAGCACATGATGTTACAGGCTCAAACTCTTCCCTACTCTCTTTGTCTCTCTCTACTCTCTCAACTGTAATGTGGGGTACAAGCTGTTAAATACCTTGAGGGGTGTGTTTACCTAGCAAAGCCAAGACACTAACCCCCACACCAAATGGTCAATGTAAACATTCCTGTGGTTACCAGAGTGTAACCAACAGGGAGAATTTTAACTTTCTGTTATTCTCAACATCTAGGCACATTCACATACATTCATATTGTAGTTGTTAATGCTCAGATTCTACAGGCCTATGGATTTCCTTGCTTAAACTTTAAACATGAAATGTAAAACACAAAATCAAGTACTTGCATCAAAACATACAACTTGTTATCTCAGCAACTACACTATATGGCAAAATGTATGTGGACCCTCAACAATCACACAGAAATGAGCACGTTGGACATCCCATTCCAAAACCATGGGCATTAATATGATGTTTGCCCCCTATTTGCCAATCTCCATGGAAGGCTTTCTGCAAGATTTGGAGTGTCTCTGTGGGAATTTGGGGCCATTCAGCCAAGAGAGCATTGCTAAGGTCAGGCACTGGAGTTGGATGAGAATGGCTGGCTTGCAGTTGCATACTGATGACTTCATTGGGAACTGGTGTGAGTGACAATTGGAGACAAGACAAATGAAGGAGACCAGGGTGAGTTCATGAACCATGGGAAACCGGAAAAAAAGCAGGAGATGACGGAGCTGTCCGTCCCCTCACCACCACACATTAGTCATAATTCAAACAAAATCTGTAAATTTTGTGATTATAAGTATTTGTTTTCATATAACCAAGCCATATAGAAGTTAAATTAAGTCTATAACTTGTTTTTTTAACAACATGAAAGGATGAGGATAGAAAGCAATCATTATTTCAAATAGTCTACAGATCTGTCTATCAGTCTTTTAGCCAAAATGTATACACCCAAACAAGTACCACTAGTTTATTTGTTTATTATAAATGTTATATGACAACGAAATAGTAAAGCATTTCCAATACACAATCGGCAGGCAAGAAAATCAGATGCTCAGCATTTTTTAACAACATTTTGCCCATAGAATATGTACACTGAACAAAATTATAAACGCAGCATTTTTGTTTTTGCCCCCATTTATCATGAGCAGAACTCAAAGATCTAAGACTCGATATACACAAAAGGCCTATTTCTGTCAAATATTGCTCACAAATCTTTCTAAATCTGTGTTAGTGAGCACTTTCCTTTGCCGAGATAATCCAACCACCTCACAGATGTGGCATATCAAGATGCTGATCAGATAGCATGAGTATAGGGTCTTAGGCTGGCCACAATAAAAGGCCACTCGAGCTTCTGCCCTCGCAACCCGACAGTGGATACGCGGATGAAGATGAAGCAACGTGTCATCATTATTTCACGCACTTTTTCTTTTTCAATAGATGTAATTCAAAAGTAATATTTTTCTTATCTGTAATGTATCTGTAATCTGATTATGATATTTTTGTTAGTAATGCAATGGATTGCAGTTACAGTTTTTAATCCATTACTCCCCAATGCTGTACCCACTCTACACATTTTTCACTTCGCATAACAATATTTACTGTAAAGTATTCTAAGATTTGAGAGATTTATGAAGTTTGCCTGAGATACACATTTATGATAATTATTGTTTGTGATAGGGGATTTGCTCTATTATACACCAACACTTGAAATACAGTCCAAGAAGAACAAGAAGAAACAGGGAAGGAAGCTTAAAACAATAAGCACTTTCAGACAGGTATAGGGTTAAAGTCATATATATGAAGGGTTATTTTGCCTCAGCCAAAGCATTCTGTTTCTCTTGGCCAGGGGTTTTCATTTACTTCTCTGGCTACAGTGGATATAAAAAGTCTACACACCTCTTTTAAAATGCCAGGTTTTTGTGATGTAAAAGAATGAGACAAATATATGTCAAAACTTTTTCTACTGTGACTGAAAATCTGAACAATTCAATTGAAAAACTAACTGAAATCTTCGAGGTGGAAAAAAGAAAAACTAAAACCTTATAATAACCTGCATGCAAAAGTGTGCACACCCTCATATAATGGGGATTTGTCTGTGTTCAGAATCAATCAATCGCATTCAAACTCATGTTAAATAAAAGCAATTACACACATGCCATCATTTAAAGTGACTCTAGTCAATCACAAATCAAGTCTGCAACCCTATTTGTGACTAACCAGGTTTAGCTATCCATCCAGCACTTCATAAGAAGCAATTGGGGAAAATTAGGGTTGGAGTTAAAACCGACAAGATGCTAGCTCTCCAGGATCAGGATTGGACACCCCTGGGCTTTGGGGTAGGGTCGCCAGACAGAAGCCTTTTCTTGCACTTGTGCAATCAGGTTATTGTGAGTTTAAAATGTTTCTTCCTCAAAGATTTTTCTCCCTCAAACGTTTGTTTTTCAACTGAATTGTTCAAGTTTTAGGTCACATTAAAGGTGGCAAGTTTCTGACATGATGTATCTTTATCTCATTTTTGTACATCGCAAAAATCTGGCATTTTACCAAGAGTGTGTATACTTTTTATGTCCACCGTATATTTTCTGAAAGTCAAATTACATTTTGTTGAATTCTTCTTCACTGGATATCGCAAAACCTATACGGTTGTTTCGAACAACTGTATTTACAATGGCTAGTCCTCCAAAATCTGTTATCTACTACCAGATTTAAACTGCCCGTTTCCTCAGAGCATGCACCACAAACCCTACACCTAACTAGCAGTAGTAGTAAATGTCATATCTAATAGCACTCCAGAGAACACAAAAATACAAAAGGTTGTTGCCTGTAAATAAGTAAATAGAAATAGAAAAATTGCCACTTAAGAAATGACCAATCTACACTTTTAGTGAGTGAATGTTGTTATTATTTTGGTCATTTCAAAATGTCTCTTAGTAGTGAAAAAGGGTAATTATATTCATATCAGATGAATCGGATTTCCCCAGAACTTCAGGTGGTTGTAACATGAATTCTTTCAAGTCCTTAGGAAGTCCCCCGTCCACCGTGTAAGGAGTACGATGACTAATCCACAGTGTAATTGCTCAGAGAAAACTGGTCTCAAAGACATGCTGTGAGAGGTGAGCGATGTACTCAGGTCAGGCCAGAGGGTGTCTGGCGGAAAAAGTACGGTCGGTGTTGTAACTGCACTGTCTAGGGACCTGGTGTACATGTTTGTAAACTGTATGTGTGTATGTTGCATTTCCCCCTTTGCTACATCCTCTACTCACCCAACCTGACTTCTTCCATAACCCCCCCCCCCCCCCCCCCCCCCCCCCCCCCCCCCCCACACACACACACACACACACACACACACACACACACACACACACACACTACCCTGATGCTTCTTCCTGCTCTACCCTTTGGCTTTTCAATAAATATAGCATTAAAGCCCTGGTTTCAACTCAGAGACAGCTCCATCATGCTCTGTCCTTGCTGAAATAACACGGAAACAAAAGAGATCGGCAGGCTGGAATGAACCCCGCTTTGTGTGTTGTGTTATTTTACAAGTGGGTAAGAGAACATGCTATAATAAGTGTATTTTGAAATATGTGGTCATGCTTTGCCACATATTTGTGTTTGTGCATATAACTAACAAATGTGGAATTACGTTCTTCAAGTGTATATCACCGCAAGTGAAAAGATTGATGAAAACACAAATCTGTTATTTAACATTTGAATACGTTAACTAGGATTTTTTAGCATAATCACTTTGTGACTCAGAGGAGGACACTATTCTTATACATCTAAAGTGAAATGGTTGGAGTAGGACAGGTGTTTTTTTTTCTAAGTTGCAGAGATGTTAACAAACTAAATATTAGGAAAATCTTATTTGATAGAAAAGAAGTCTAATCAAATCAGCATTACAAAAAACGAATAATCTGCTTAATGCTTTCTTAATGACTCTTTGATTTAAAGGGAATTGAGGGTTTGGTCTAAGGCCCCTGGCCAATGGGATGTAAGGGTTAAAGAGACAGATGAGTAAGAGCAAAGGTATGCATGAATCTTGTTGGTAACTAAGTAGGGAGTTAGATGTTTATACATTTGACTTATATCACCCAACTTAATCCCTTTCAACAAGGGTAGCATGATTTTAGTTGTCAATTACACCCAAGGTATTTCTTAAATGAAAAATTAACTAGAAAGTGGATAGTAGCTGGAATGGTTTTCCCCAAGCTCTATGACAGGACAACATGACTGCAATAGGCAGGAGATTTTAAAGTTTTCAAATTCATAATGATGATTGGGAGATAATAAATCATTATTAATAAAGATATTATTTTCCCTGGAAAATAAAAGTTGAAAGAGATAATTCATTACCTATCAGTTAACTTATTTTCTGAGTCACTCAGACATTTTATTCCATTTCCAAATGATCATATAAAAAGGAAAACTATTTGATTAACCACCATTTTCATTTACAGTAAAATTGTGACATTCTGTTCTGTTTGGTTTTGTTTGCTTTTGAATGTACCCCCGTTGCGTTTGGTTTTTGTTTGTGTTCTTAACCGCACCATGTACCTGTCCTTGTTGTTTGCCTGTGTTTTGTTGAGCCTCGTTAATTCCCTATTTAGTTCACCCTTTTCTGATAGCCCTTGGTGAGTCATTGTGTGTTTGTCTATGGATGTGTTTGTGACTTTGTTCATGCTCGTCTTTGCTACCAACCTGTGTTTTTGCCAGTTTTTCCATCCTTTCCTTGTTTTGAGTTCCCCCAATAAATCCCTATTTTCTGTAAAGTCTGTGCTTGGGTCCTGCTTCAACTTTAAAACATGACAAAAATAAAATGATTATTGATCAATTACATTGATTGAGTGAACATATTTTTGTTAACACAACATCCATTAAATAACAGGAGCTTCTTTCATGCAAGGATGTCAACAAATTAATCAGATGGATTCACATGATATTATTGGTCAATGGACATTCTTTGCAATCTTTGACTAGAGTAGACTCTCCCCATCAAACACCTCCCATTGAAAGTCTGACATTAGATATTACTTTAAAGGCGGGAATACTATAAATGAATATGCATTAGAAAGACTTTCAGATATAAAATATGTAGATCTGTTTATCAAAATTGAGTCATGATATCACGATTTACACTCGCTGTTTAAGTGTCGCGATCTCCACCAAGATCGTAACTGGTCAATTGTAGTTCCTTCTGACATATATATTTCGAACCCATATAAAGTCAGACTATGGAAGTGAAAATTATCATTATTAGATTCTTCTCAGCAATGTTTTAAATGGGGCACTTTTGCTAACAACCTACAGTTTTCTCGAGTAAATATCATAAAGGCCACTATGATATAGATCACAACAATGTAACACATACCCAGCTATTTGAAAGTGTCATCTCTGTGGAGTGTTTAACATTTCCAACCCCAACAAATAACAATGGTTAGCTACTATTTTTATGTTGTTGTCATTCACGCTATAAAATGATTGTAGCCTACAGTACTGTTCCCTGCAGAGGTGAGTAATAGGGAGTTGAGAAGCAGTTTGTAATATATTCCGTTGAATAGATATGTTAAGGACAGAAAACTCTTTACTTGTTCTGGAACTGGTGGTCCTCTGTTTTAAAATGAGTGACCACCCTCCATCAAGCTTTTTAATTGTTGTGTCACTCAAAAACATGCCGATGAGAGGTACAAACTTACCAACAAAGGGGGAGAAATACGTTTGACCAAACTCTACGTGCTACATTCACCACTCACGCATACTCAACAGCGACCTTAGCATTACATTGGGCACAATTGTTCATCTGTTACTAAGCACCTCTGCAAAGGACATCATACCGCTTACTAAGCGAGTAGCACCTTCTCTTGATTTTCCTGGCATGAACCTGAACCTCTACTTCGGGGACACGTGGCCGTCCTCCTTCAGGCGTCTTCACGGTTGTGCCACTCAAAAGACGACCGAAGGCTGAGGTGTTTCATACATCTCTATGTGCTACAAATATATGCTGTTTCTGCACTGTTGAACTCGTGACAGATGAGCTGTCATGTTGTAATAATGGCTGTATTTGTGGTTCAGCATTCCCTCTTGTGTCCCAGTGGTCTCCTGGTGCTCTGGAAAGCCTGCAGGAAGAACGCTGACAAAGCTGGCAATTACGCAAGTGCTTAGTTTATTCTCAATATACACATCACAACACCCCATCCTCAGACTGTTCCTCTGGACAGTAATTAACAGGCATTTCACAAAAAAAGCCCAGTCGCTCGCAGCACCACAGAAACAGTTATACGAATGAGACAGGCAGCTGTTCCTACACGGGCATAGCCTTAACGGAAGACAAAATTCAGCTCTGATTTATAGGAGGTCAATACACTGAATTCTGAGCCATGGCATGGAAGGTGTTAAGAAAGGTGGCTTTGATGTTTACTCTTCGGGAATAAAGATTTAACTAAACCCACATCTTTCAGACAGCAACTTATTCGGCCATGTTTTATTCATGCTGTTCATCTATTAGACAAGGACTCATTGATATGGGTCTGGTGAGTAGGGACTGGTGCAATGACATTGGCATTCGAGTTAGCATTATTGGATAGAAAGGGCCTTGAAAGTCCATCCTCTGATGATCGTCTCTTGTCTGGATTATCTTCTTTGTTCCTCTGATATTTGACAGCAGATTTCCCATATATACAGTGCTGTATTTGTTTCTCTTTAAACCTGCCACAGAGAGTTTTGATCAATTCAACACAAGAAACTGGAGAAATAGAACAGCTCTAATGCACAGCTACAAGTAAACACATCCCAGACTACCGCTCTCTAGCCTCAAGCTCTGTAGTGCTGTTACTGTTAAATCCATCAAATTACAGCTAGCAGCATGCACATCAAAGCTAAACGTACTCTCTGTGAATGTCCGTTTAAAATCCACAACTCCATTTTTCTGAATTATAATAATGCTTGATATCTACATTTGAACCTTGCTAGGACAAGCAGTGTCCATGTACAGTGAACACTAACACTCTGTACAGTGAAACCTCTTACATTTTCTCTGCCCACAGAGGCTCCTCTGGGGTCCTCTTGTTCTTCATCTGATGAGGGGACATGTGTGCTTCCTCAGGGAGTGGCAGCTCAGATGTGTTTAAGGGAACCATTTTGCAACCCTGTGCCAGGTGGTTCTTAATGGGGTGTTGGCCTGACACGGATATCGGAGAGAGGGTCTGTTCACGCAATACTTTGCATGCAATGATTGTCTAACATTTTTGATGTGTACACATCCCTAGATGATGGCCATATTTTCTGCTGGTGTACTGACAGGTATGTACTGCAGCAATCTTCAGTTTTGGCTTATTTCTCTGCCTTTATGCCTTGAGTTTTTTAAGTGACATATGAATGGCATTAGATTACATCCTTTGACTTTCCAGTCAAATGTTCTACCTATGCTAATCCTACAGTGTAGACAAATGAAAACATAACTGTTTTAGATACGCTTACAACTGTATTCCTCACTGCGATGTTAAATTCAGGGAGAAACCAACTGCTTAAAAGAGGGTGGCTGTATTATTGTCAGGGTCAAATCTATATCTTTAAATAGAGAGGAAGGGGAAAAGAGAAGGGTTAAGGAAGATTGCTTTACATTTAAAATTCCCTTGGAAACCTGTCTGGACCAAGGGTCTTGTATCACTTTAAGGTTGGATGGTTTCTTATATTTTTACCAAAAAGATCTCAGCATTAAGAAATCCGAATCCTCTTGGTTAGTGTGGGTAGGTTAAATTTATCCTGGAAGCTTTGCGTGTTTAAAGGATTAGCATGTACTTTAGAAGTATTAAGGGAATCATAGAATTGTTGGAATCTGTCATAAATGTCCTTTGGAGAAAAGAGTACTGTAGTTTCCCGTTCGGAAATGTGACTAAATATATCGTACCGACACTTTAAATTTAACACAGCTGATTAGCAACATGTTTATTTTAGTTTGCTGCTGAACTATAAAAATGAGTGTTTTTTTTACAGAAAAGGATTTGCCAGTTTTAGCAGAAAGAATTCAGTTGTAATAGTACCTCTGAGCTTTTATTTTATAGTACCACCTACCGTAAAGATGAGCAGGTCTATACTGTGTCATTGGTTTCAAAGAAAGTATAAATTGACTGTAATCCAAGACTACAATGTCATGGTACATTGCATTATATGTCTAGTGGTGTCAATGGCATTAAAAGTAGTCAGTTTGGTTTTAAACATGGACAAGAATGAACAGAGTATTCTCTACAAGTCGGGTTTGAGTCTCCACCTCTCAAACAGATGATACTTTTTCATGTGGATATTTATAAATTAAATAGAGTTTGAGGTAGGTGCACGACGGGAGGGGGATTGATCCAGATATTGCTTAAGTGTGTGGTTCAGGTCTCCTCCAAGAGCAAAATATATTTAAGCGATATCTGTTAACACAACCTAGGACCTTCCTAAACACAACCATTCCAACATTTAGGGTCACTTGGAAATGTCCTTGTCTTCCATGAAAACATACATTAAATACGTTTTCAAGAACTGATGAGTTTCAGAAGAAAGTTTTTGGTTTCTGGCCATTTGATCAATTAGCCTTTTACAATTATAAACTTGGATTAGCAAACACAATGTGCTATTGGAAAGCCATAGATACTCCATAAAAATAGCTATAATAGCTATAATAGTCATTAATAATATTAACAATATCTGTTATGTCTGTATGTTATTTTACTGGAAAAAAATGCTTTTATTTTGAAAACAAGTACAGTGACCCCAGACTTTTGAACGGCAATCTGTATTTTAAATAGAGCTTCTAAATACAAATCACCTACAATCGAAACACTTCGTGGCACCGGAGAAGAAGACGCTAGTGGTTAACGCACCAGACTTGGAAAGTAATTCTGATCATAGTAATCATGGTGTTTGGAGATTAGCGGAGTTAGTGAAGAAGGACTCATCCCCACAAACTTTCTGACGAGTCTCTGCTGAGACTCTTGGTGATCTGGACCCATTCCTTACACGTTTCGGAAAAACCTCCATGGCTGATAAAAGAAACTGCTGTGAAATGCCCAAGTACTTTTGATAACCTAAAATGGGGGCATTACATGCAAAATAAACAGCCTTGCATTAAAGCTGACAGTCTGCAATTTATCCCGATGGTCACTGTATCATCCACAGTAATCCAAAGTGCTGAAATATAGAGCCAAACAGAACAAATTGTCACTGTCAAAATACATCTGATGTTCACTGTATGACCATAAATCATGCTACATTTTGTAGACCTGCATTTACATTTAAATTCATCAGTCGCTCTTCTTTGGAGCAATATCCAGTAGTGAATGCATACATTCTCCTACTGTCTTTTAAGAATGCACTCCTAAGTCCGGGACAGATAAATGTAGCACTCAAATTGGGAGCAAACACCTGAGATCTGATAACCTCCAAAACAGTTTAGCTCTTTTCACAAAGGAACAGCACAACACCAGACCCATATGTAGATACATATTATCAGATGACATGTTTGTGCATTTATCAGATGACATCATGGAGTGACTTGAGGCCTGCTTGGTTGTTCAGACAGACAGTGGTGCAGCATATTAGTCACGGAGTAGTTTAGACCTGGGGTTCCAGGTCATCTGCATAACAATGAATAATGAATAATCTCCTCACTCCGTAGAGACATGCTTAATCTGTTTATGAAGTTACATACAATATGTGATATCAAAACGATCAATATTAATTTGACATTCAGACCCATTTGAATGTGCAACATAAACAATCTCTTGAAAAAGAAGCAGAATGCATGCATATAAGAAAGCTTTTGCTGCTATCATGCAGTTATTAAGGCAGACGTCAAGGTACCTGTAACCTCCAGAAAACAATATGTGAGGTATAGAAGTGTTCAACTTGCAGTAGTCTCTTAATTTTAACCCTTCTTTCCTTTCCAACTTTTTTGGAAAGGAAAGAAAATGGGGCAGTTGTCTTAAAACATTTTTTACGTGGTAAAGGGAAAAAAAATGTTTTAAATACAATTCACGAAGGCCAGGTAACCGAAAACCTCTGGAAAGCAGCATTTACACATCCACCTGAGGGTATCAAAAGTGTTAGTCTTCTAAGTCCAAGCCAAGGGCTAGTCTTCTAAGTCCAAGCCAAGGGTTAGTCTTCTAAGTGCAAGCCAAGGGCTAGTCTTCTAAGTCCAAGCCAAGGGCTAGTCTTCTAAGTCCAAGCCAAGGGCTAGTCTTCTAAGTCCAAGCCAAGGGCTAGTCTTCTAAGTCCAAGCCAAGGGCTAGTCTTCTAAGTCCAAGCCAAGGGTTAGTCTTCTAAGTCCAAGCCAAGGGTTAGTCTTCTAAGTCCAAGCCAAGGGTTAGTCTTCTAAGTCCAAGCCAAGGGTTAGTCTTCTAAGTCCAAGCCAAGGGTTAGTCTTCTAAGTCCAAGCCAAGGGCTAGTCTTCTAAGTCCAAGCCAAGGGTTAGTCTTCTAAGTCCAAGCCAAGGGCTAGTCTTCTAAGTCCAAGCCAAGGGTTAGTCTTCTAAGTCCAAGCCAAGGGTTAGTCTTCTAAGTCTGTAAAACCACGTCCAAATATGCTTTGAAGTTAACTGCTGAAACAAAATTGTTAGTTGTAGTATGTGATTAAACAAGTGCCCAGTTGAATTAAAAGGCTCCATCCATCTTGCCACCTCTAAATTCTTCCACTGCAAAACCCGTTCAAAATATATGCATCTTGACAAAGTTAATAAGTCATTTATTCACGTGGTATCGGTCACAGTTTTTTGCCATTGTCTTTGCTGTTTTCTTCTCAGATTTTCAGGATTTGTTCTGGTTGATCTAGATTAAAAATGACATGTGTGAAATGGCCGTTCGGTTAGCGGTTGGCGCTGATGGCATCTCAGTAAGTTACGTCACTCAATTTAGGTTGAAGTAGTTGGGCACCTTTCTCCAAAATGTGCAGCAGCTTTTGTGGGGTAATGGAAATGATCAGTTGTGGGTGACAGTTGTCATTATGTTCCAGGATCACTTGTTCACGTGGGGCGATTGGAGCAAACTCCAAAGAAAACTAATTATCAACTGTGTTCCCGTGCACCTCCCTTGCATGCCTATTTGATGTAGGACAGCTTTTAGAGAGCCCCATTATCCTACAGTCAATAAACTATAAGTCTTTGAGTCTTTTGACAACCAACAAAAACGATGTTTGTTAATACAGCACTTAAAACATTTTATTTTGAGTAAATTCATTTCTGATTTTTTATTCTGGTTTACAATACTAAGTTAATAATAACCTGGATGGACATCATATTTGACACAACTTGTTTTCTTTGTTTGATTGTTTTTTTGTTACTGGCTTTTCCTGAACACATCATGTGTTAATTTTACGTGATTCACACTTCCGTGTACAGTAGATGTCAGAAATTAACATGGCAGTCAGTGACTGGCCCTCTTTCCCTCCATATATTCCTTCTGTGGACTGCTATGCCTGAGTGAGCAAGGGGCTGCACAATTCACTGACATTTCACCCACGCAATGCGGGAGATGACTCCACTTCCATTGGCGGCAGCATTGTTTTTGACAGCTGGGATTTTTTTCTCTTATGATCCTCACAATCTCATGCATTTGAAAGTGGTTTTAGGCAAGGATAAACATATTTTTCAAAAGCAACTCACGAAATTGCACCTATTTTTATTTAACATTGTTTAGGAGATTAAGCATAATTGCACCATAGTCTGCGCAACATATTTCATTAAAGTTAATGTTTTTTCAATTAAGAAAATCAACCATCAACATGTGTTTACATTCTGGTATTATATCTTTTAAGGTGGTACATTAAATATGAGAAAAAGGTGACAGTTGATGAATTCCATTGAGCCCAATTATTGCCATAATATTTGACAGGTAAATGGAAATTTGTCCATGTAAATCTTAACAGGATAGAGAAAAATGTCACAAGCAAGATTGGAAAAGAGACAGATGTGAAAGCAATCAATCCAGTGAGATTAAGTGATTTTGTATGGCTAAAAAGGAAAACTCCACAGCTGGGTATGGATTTTGATTTGTTTGTTTTAGACACAGACGTCAAACCGAGTGTCTGCAGTTTATGGCACTTATCGATTACTTAGGTCACTAGTTTCAATTGGGCACAAATTGAAATGCAAAAACAAAAACCAGCTTGGGACATTTGTCTGCATTTTGTTATTTTAGTAGGATCGCTAAAACATAAAATGTTATGACAAAATCTGTTTGGACTAAACTGACTGCAAAACCCACAATGCAATGGTTTCTTTAGACAGGCTTGCTGGCATCTCTGTGGCTAGATATCTTTAAAACAAATCTCAACAGAAATAAAAAATCATTGTGTGAAGTAGAACCTGCATTATTAATTATGGGTTAAATATTGATATAAATATTGATTAGCAATTATTATTTACTATTATTAATTTCTCAATTCATCAATTAAATTCTTAACAGAAATTAATTTCAAGGCACCACCAGGATTGTTAACAGATTACCCTTTGTAAACTCTAAACACATGTAATTTTACTTTCACATGTACTTTGAATTTAATATTAATAAAATACTAATACTTAATAGTCAAATTTGTCTCACCTATTTGCAAGAATCCATCTATTCACAAGAACCTTATTGAATACACCGACTGGAAAAATGTAGATTACCGACATTTGGGATTACATAAAATGTCTATGTTTATCATTTGGAAAGATATCGGAGCATGTTGGAATAGTGGTTTTTAGTTGCAATGTCACTAAAATGTTTTGTAAGTGAACAGTTCCAGCTGTGGAAAGTTCCAGCCTTCTTATAGTCTTAAAGCCATTCTTTCAAGTATAACTAGCTGTAAGAACCATCACTGTAGCTACAAGGGAAATCAGCATCTCCTTTTGTATGGCCCCTTGCACTTGGAGTTAGATTGCTTGAAAGGTTGATAAGAGAGTCGGAATGTGTGCTGTCTGGCTCTTAGTGATCTGAGGTATACCTGGCATGCTGTATCTTAAATACTGCTTGAGAAATAGATATTGGGCTGAATGGATGGAATCTGGTTGAGGGGTTATATTATCTTCCCCTTTCTGGTGTGAGAATTCAACATTTGCCTCAACCATTTACTATTCTTTTGATCGCAAGGCCCTATCAGATGCCACCAGGCCGTTACCAGGCCTGTGGAGAGAGAGAGAACGTTAAAAACATCAGACGTTTCACCCAGATTCATGAGGGCTTTTTCAGCTTAGCACCTTCATTGTATTTCATGTCTCCTGTTTTCCCAATCATAAATCCAGTATCAGGAGTCTTCTATCTCCTAATTATTTATGATCACAGGTAAATGTTGCAACAGTGCCATGTTCAAATTGGTACCGAATTTCTAGCTCTAATCTGTCTGAATCATGTTGCCATGGAAACTTGCAAAGGGTGCTGTGACTTTTTGCTTTATGCTTCAAAAAAGGATAATCTTTTTTTAAAAAAAAGAATAATCTTACAGTACCAGTGGCGGTTTTAGCAAGTATTACCTGCGATGGCAAAAAGGTGGCATGAGGTTCTAGCTGGGGGGCAGAGGTTATTTCCCCCAGAAAAATTTGAATTAAAGAGACTTCATTTCCTGCATTCTGGGGATTGTTAATATGCATATGAACCACATTACAATGAGACAATGTAAAACGTTTATGTTGAAACCAACCTAGTGCTATTTATTTCTGAAGGAAGTTTAAGCAACTATGTGTATATGTTTATATGTGTATATGTTTTTACACACATGCTATAAAGACTCTAAATTTATTTAACCTCCCTATATCTCAGTAAATATTGATGGGCTAGCTGAAAGGGTATAATAGCAAAACCTTCCATTGTTTCACAGTGCATATAAATATTGAACTCCAACCACTAGAAAAGGCCAGTAATAGGGGGTCATTAGCTATGGTATGTGAGGATTGAGATGAGACAAAATTGCAGCGACATGATAGGTTTTCCCTGCCAGGTCGGGTGGTGGGCACAACAATTTTTTTCTTTATTTAGAGGGACAAGGTTAATACTAAACTGGTGGGTTAAGAAGTTTTGAAAAATGTTTGTTCAAACATGAATGACCTACAAAATAGGGTGGCAAATGGGGTGGCAAGGCCTTTTTCTGAGGATGGCAGATGCCACTCTGTTCCACCCCTTGCAGCCACGCTTGTACGATACTCACTGTACTTTCAAGAAATTCAACTAAAATATATACCATGCCATGACAATATATTGTGGACAGAAGGATTTGTTCTAGACAAACATGCCCTTAATGTCTAATTGCTGATTTTGGTGATCTGAAGTGCAGGTAATTGTTTAAAAAGGTGTTGCGAAATGTGTTATCCCCAATCTCCAGTGACCAAATGATACAGTATAGCTATGCAGCGTTACAACATCTGATTTCACAGAAAGACCACTTAGAAATTGCGAAAAGGTGATTTACATGTAACTCTTCAAAGGCGGACACATTGTATCATGTATACAATCAAGGTATCTTCTGCTTTGACACTTTATATGCACTCTGTCAATTGGTGATTTGACTGATTTAGTTTGCATAATGACTGAATAATAATAACATAAGATCACCCAACATATTTACTAGAGTTCTGTTTTGTAAATATCTAGTCATTGGGAAATTTCCCTTACAGAATTACTTATCTGTAAATGCTGTTTTGTGTTTGGCCTTCCCTCACAATATTACTGACCTTTTCTTCTGTTTTGTGTTCGGTCAGATATAGAAACTGAATCAGCCACTGCATACAAGAAAGTTAAAAAGTTAATAGATTTCTGATGTAATCACCCTTATTCCCTTTCTGGATTTCTTTTTGGAACACAAGTATGGTCGGGAAGAGAAAAGGGGAAATTGGTCTTGTTCATCTCATTTAGGGACGATTTTTCAGACACAGATTTAACCTAGTCTAGGACAAAAAACTGACTCAATGGAGTTTTTATTGAACTAGATATTTTGTCTAGGCTAAATCCATGTCTGTGAAACTGGCTCTTAATGTTTTACATATAGTTACTGTGGTTTAGCTGCCCAATAGACTATCACAATTTGAGAAATGCCAGACCACCAAAACATAGGATTATATAACAAATCACTAAAACATGAGATTATCGTGCAGGTCACTTCAGCATGAGATTATCAGATACATTATTACAACATGAGGTACATGGCAACCTGTTCTCTGTTATGTTTTAATTTTTGTTAATACATCCATTGAGAATCAAACAGATCCCACACTTCAATGTAATTGTCAGTAATTAATATCTTACCTTGCTAGCATCATTAACATACCTGCCGTACCACAATATCAGAGTAGTTTATCACTGTTAATCACCATTTAAACCATCTCAACCCTAAATCATTAGTTTTTACTGTTTTTTTCAAACAACACCACATTTCTACCCGAAAACATAATTTTGACTTTTTATAAAGACAGAGCAAAAAGATTTGCTATACTTCAGCCTGGTCAAGCATGTTGTATGTCTTGACAGTAATATATAAAGAATATATAAAGAAATAGACAGGAAGGGACTGTTACATTTTGACCCTAGCTGATTTAATCAAATATTACTTGTCACATACTGAGCAAACCTCAAGTATATACTAACAGTGAAATGCTTCCTCATGGGACCTTTTCCAACAATGCAAGGTTCTAAAGTAAGATACAAAAATATTTGAACAATAGACAATACAAATAAACAGGGAAAAAAAAAAAAAAAATATGAGTGTAGAGTGTGTGTGTGTGTGTGTGTGTGTGTTATTTCTGCAGCCTCTACATTGCTGTTTGAGACTGGACTGAGAGCTTCAAGTTCTTTAAACACTGAAATATTCACAGCTGTGAAGAGCACATGTAATGTGTCTCTTTCCCTTCAGAAGGTCTAAAAGATTTGGCGTGGGTCCTCATATCCTCAAAGACATATGCACCATTATAAACATCTTGACAGGCTTTATCACGATAATCTTGGAAACTGCAGCCTTATTGAACACAAGGCGCTTGAAAGGATTGTGCAGGTTCATCACTGGGGCCAAACTCTTTGACATCCAGGACCTCTACACCAGGAGATGTCAGAGGATGTTGGTAAAAATATTCAGATTCCATCCATCCCACTGACTGTCCTTTATACTGCTACATGACAGGCACGGCAAGGGGTTTCAAGAACTGACAGGACCTTGTACAGCTTTGACCCCAAACATATGAATAATGATCACTCAAAGGCTAAAAGGTCAATCCACATGGTCCGTTGTTTACACTAACCCTTTAGTACTGACTTCATGTACAAACACGTAAAACCATGCATACTGAGGTCACACACACACACACATTAGGTAAACTAACAATAATAATAATGCAAAACCCTCCAAAAACATCTGGTATATTGATGGTTGATGTAAACATTTTGTTAAATGTAGTCTTTTGTTTGGACATGTAATGTTAGCAACATAATAAACCATTCCAAATAATGTAGGTAAAGTAATACAAACAGATTGTAAGTTAGCTAAGTTAGAAATATTGAGTAAAAGGGGAGGTCTAAATCACTTCAGTAAATGCATTCAAGTGCTTATAACTCTCCTGCTCATCTGACAGACATTGTAAAGTGTCACACGTTTGTTAAGCTTATTTTCATATGGAGCTACTGCCCAATTAACTGCCATTCACTCTTTGAAGGACAGTACTGCATAAATAACTAAATTACCCATAATGTATCCTATAGCACATTGACAACTTACAACCAATAAAACCAATGACCATTAATAGGATTCCAGGAACCTTTCCCATCTCCTCAAAAGTATGTCTAACTAATCTTGCCACCAGGTAAATTATGATGATTTTTTGGTTACTGTATACTGCGTAAGTATTTGGGCATTAACATCATCTTTTTGATAGTGTATTCTCTTCCATACCGGATGAACCATTTGGAAATTACATCAGGTTTTCTACAGAGTACCCACACTATAGGGTGTCAGATATATTTGGCAAGATTAACATGATGTAAAATAAAGTAGTCATGTTCACTATTTGGTTGCATATTCTTTGCATGCAATGATTGCCTAAAACCTGAAAGCCATGGCCAAAAGTAAACAATGGGTATCATCTCCAGTAAAGCTCTGACATATCTGTACTGCAGGAATCTTCAGTTCCTGCTTAAAAAGACAATCCCCAGCACTTTGTAGACTTATATTCACTGACTTCCTTCACGCCTTCTTCTCCAGACTTTGCAACCATGATCCACTTAAATTTAGATTGATGGGGTCTATATTTGAGCTTAAGATCTCATACCATCAGGATCAGAGACAAATTTTATTCGCAAGTTATTAGTCTCAACTCTTAAGTCAAATAACTGAACTGACAGAATACAAACACATGCGCATGATCAAACACTTTATAACTGCTCCAGAATACTTTCCACATCCTACGTTTGCACATAATAGCACATTTTGATGCTATTATATTTATTAATGATGTGTAGCTATTTACAGTTATTTACAGTATTTATAATTATATAGAGTATTTGGTAGAAAGATTCACACCCTTGCACAATATCTTAAACTTTTTAATTTCTGTTGATCAAAATTAATTATCCTCTGTTAAACCTTTTAAATCTAAGGAATGCATTCTCAAAATGTTATTTTCTCCTGTTCTGTTCAAACTTAGGAGGACATGAGGTCTTGGCCCACACCTCGCAAGTACCACGCTCTAAAGACTCATTGCTCCCACAGTCCAAAATCCTCCTGCTTTTTTGCAGATGAAAACGACACCTGATCAATTTCAGCTGGCAGTCTGATTCCCCTCCTCACCTCCACCCAGTTGTCCCTGTCCTTGTCCATCTGGTCATGGTCAGACCGGGATTAGGTTTTACAGACTCTGGACACCACCCAAATGCATTCACCAAATATTAAATCTTGTACTCTTAAAATGTTCACCCGGCACTGCAAGAAGAGTACTGGTCACCCCCCCCCCCCCGACCGAGCCTGGTTCCTCTCTAGGAGTTTTCCTAAATTTCAGCCCCTCTTAGGCATTTTTTCTAGTCACTGTGCTTCAACAATATTGTTGCTTGTTCCTTGGGGTTATTAGCTGGGTGTTTTTTAAAAGCACTCTGTGATAACTGCTGATGTAAAAAGGGTTTTATAAATACATTTGATTAATTGATTGAAACAGACAATTCTGTGACCTTTTGGTCTGCATACATTATGTTTTACGTTTTTAAATTTCAGAATACATTTGTTTTAATGAAAATTACTTATACTATTGTAAATCAGGACAAAATGAAATAAATGACATGAAAAATATAAACGCAAGACCTAATTTGTTGCACATCCTCTGGCAAAGATCACTGCAGTTGATGGTTCTTGTAACCATCAATAAACTTCCTGAACATCTCTATTAATACTTAGCCCACAGCTTTAAACCATTCCAGGTCTGTTTGATGTGTGCTTTGGTCCAGTTGCAAATTTCAGTTTTTGCTATAGGTTTTCTAGGGGAGTAAGATCTGGTCTAATTGTTGGTAACCTCATAAAAGTCTAGTTGTAGTAATTTTGACTAAAATAGATTTTTGTTATTATTGTGTAATTTAAATATGATTTAGTCAGGTTATTGTCATAATTACAAAAATGGTGAGCCATTTTAGTCAACAAAATGCCTTTACCTGAGTTATTCTGGAAGGCCCATGGAGTGATTTTTCATCAAATGCCATTATTCACCTCAGGCCCAGCCTGGAATTAGCATTATTAGCATAATTCAAATTCATGAAACGCCTCTTCAACATCGCGTGGGAGTCAGGGGCAGTGCCCAAGGAGTGGCAGACTGGGGTGGTGGTTCCCCTGTTCAAAAAGGGGAACCAGAGGGTGTGTGCCAATTATAGTATCACACAACTCAGCCTCCATGGGATAGTCTACTCAAAGGTGTTGGAAAGGAGGGTTTGGCAGATAGTCGAACCTCAGATTGAACAATGCGCATTCCATCCTGGTAGTGGAACAACCGACCAGCTCTTTACTCTTGCAAGGATTCTGGAAGGGGCCTGGGAAAATGCCCATCCGGTCTACATGTGTTTGATACTGTGGGCGGTGCTGCAGGAGTATGGGGTTAGGAGGTCCCTTCTTAGGGCTATCCAGTCCCTGTACTTCCAAAGTGAGAGCTATGTTTGGGTTCTCGGTAGCCGGACTCGTTCCAGGTGGGGGTTGGCCTCTGTCAGGGTTGTGCTTTGTCATCAATCCTGTTTGTAACGTTTATGGACAGGATATCAAGGCACAGTTGGGGTGGGGAGGGTTTACAGTTCGATGGGCTGGGGATCTCATCGCTGCTTTTTGCAGATTATGTGGTCCTGATGGCACCATCGGTCTGTAAGCTCCAGCACTCACTGGACCGGTTCACAGCGGAGTGCGAAGCGGTTGGGATGAGGATTAGCACATCAAAATCTGAGGCCATGGTTCTCAGCAGGAAACCGATGGAGTGCCTCCTCCGGGTAGGCAATGAGGTTTTATCCCAAGTAAGGGAGTTCAAGTATCTCTGGGTCTTTCCCTCGCGAGTGAGGGTAAAATGGAGCTGGAGATTGGTCGGAGAATCGGAGCAGCGGGAGCGGTATTGCATTCGCTTTACCGTACTGTTGTGACGAAAAGAGAGCTGAGCCGGAAGGCAAAGCTATCGATATACCAGTACATTTTGAAGGCTGGGTCATGA
The DNA here is from genome assembly GCA_016801105.1 of Esox niger. NCBI lineage: Eukaryota > Metazoa > Chordata > Actinopteri > Esociformes > Esocidae > Esox > Esox niger. The sequence goes on along the minus strand of JACXGJ010008241.1, from coordinate 8,186 downwards.
CCGAAAGAACTAGATCGCGGGTAAAAGCGTCTGAAATGAGTTTTCTCAGAAGGGTTGCTGGCGTCTCCCTTAGATATAGGCTGAGAAGCTCAGTCATCCGTGAGGAACTCGGAGTAGAGCCGCTGCTCATTTGCATTGAAAGGAGCCAGTTGAGGTGATTCGGGCATCTGGTAAGGATGCTCCCAGGACGTCTCCCTAGGGAGGTGTTCCAGGCACATCCAGCTGGGGGGAGACCGCGAGGTAGGCCCAGGATTAGGTGGAGAGATTATATTTTGACACTGGCCTGGGAATGCCTCGGGATCCCCCAGTCAGAGCTGGCAAATGTACCTTGGGTAAGGGAAGTTTCGGGTCCCCTGCTGGAGTTGCTGCCCCCGTGACCCAACAATGGATAAGCGGATGAAGATGAAGAATTTAAACTGTATGTCCCGACAAGTCACTTAATCATCACATCATTCCCTTCCTGAAAAAAACATAGATGGATAGCATTCGTTCCACCAATAAACATGGATATATCAGATTAGTTGAAAATTTGATTATTATAGCAAAAAGAACAAATCACTTTGAGGAATACAACATTGACAGGTTCTTTGAGGTGAACTACATAAATGCTCTCAATCTGAAATATTTTTGAGTAGGTTTCCGCTTGCAATGCCGCTTTTGTGGCTCAGGACACACAGTTTAAATTCATGAAATATGGCAATGCTAATTCCATGTGAAGACAGGTGAAGACGGCATGTTGTGAAAATGTTTGGTTTTTCACGTGTGAAGATTTCTCCTCATTTAGTTACGATATGCGTCAGGGAGAGCTTTTCATTGTAGGTTGTGTAGTCTTTATGTTTGTTTGGTGCAAATGTGCATAGGAATTTCATATGTACAAAAAAATCCTTTATTGGTACAGTTAGATGACTAGGCCTGGTATAGAAGTGCTGGTCTTTGATTAATGTTATGCTAGGCTGATGTATATATAGAACACCTCTGACAATTGTATAGCATAGTGAATCTCATGTAAAGTCATTGTTTGTATTCATTTGCAGTTTCACAGTAAATATCATGGAAGACTCAGTAATCATCCGTTAATTTATTCCTTCCTCAGATCCACTTTGAAGCCTGTTCGCTATCTGCCGATTTGTGTAGCGTACACCACATTGGGGACAAAATACCTAGTCTAGAGTAAACATAGGAATACAATTAATACCACCACTTTATTAGTAAATATGGGTAAATCTGTCAATCTATGGCAGTGTATGATATTGAAGTTTTCAGTCAAGTGACCATTCAATTATCAGACGCATACATGCCTTAAGAAATGTAATATCCTTTTCAGGTTTACTCTTGTATCTACCTTTCTCTTATACCCTGTTACCCTGTGTGTGCCTCAATTCGCAGTCACTCAACCATCCGTTTCCATTAATTCTCAGAGAAAGCCTCTCAATGCAGTCTCACAACCATCTGTTTCCTGTTGTTCCCAGAAGAAAAGGATGACTGACAGAACAAGGGACTACCAAGAACAATAGCTGTTGTTACTCTGTAATGTGTTCCTAGTACCCTACTCAATGTTTAAACACAGACATCATGATATACATTCTCACATTATTCCCACACTCCCCCTTAATATATTCTGTAAAACAGTTAAAGAAATTATATAATTAATAGCGAAGCATAAATAATTTCACACAATTTCTCCACACAATAATTTGTTGTGGGAGAGGGGAGTAAATATCTTGAATATCTAGCAAATATAGATGAGATTCATAAAAATGTTGTGGCAAGATGTGCAACTCTCACGCTGACATACTGTAGGTATCATGGATACAGGGCTCAGTAGCCCAGACGGGGCATCTGGCCCTCTGACACAGAGCCCACCATCTTGGATCAGTATAATGATAATGGCCATCAGGTTGATTCCCCTGGCCCATAGAGCAGATTATAACCTACTGCACGCATACTCAGATGTCTACGAATTGTCTCCACCATCAGTTACGGCTAAACTAAATACACAACTGTGCCACCCAGATGGTGACAAGAGTCTTTGATTGATGGTTCTCAGTATACTTTTTGATCCTTCTTCAAGCCCAATTGGTCAATTAGGTTGTCTCGAACCCAGACTCAAGTTCTGATTTTGTATTTGTATTCTTGCAGCTGGTTGCTCAAGAGGAATTTACTTAGTCCCAACCTGATGATGTTTGAAGATTGTGCCATGTTGAATGGGGAGGGGATTGGCTTCCAGGGTGGTGGGCTATTTGTTTCTACGATCTGCAGTGACTTGAGCTGCACGCTTCATTGTAAGTTGTGTATACAGTATGTGGACATTTGTTGATAAGGTTTTGGTAGTTTCTTGGCACTGTATCCTCTGTATGCCATTTTGGCCGCAGATTTTGTGTGATGGGCCTAAATTGGAGATGACGTCCAAACAGGAAGGGTTGAGCAATATTTCCCACCCTTAATTTGGCTTTGATGTCATGTGGTCCCATGGACAGTGTGATTGGATGCGTCTGTTTCATCATAAAATTCCCCCCCGTTAGACCCCTGTACATTCTCTCTCCAAGACATCAGCCCCTATTAGCTATGTTTCTATCTACTTATTGAACTTGTTTTATGTGCAAATTCAAAGGTTTGCATAAAAAGCCTGAGTGCATTTGACAAGCCGTTGTGTGTTTCCATCCAAAATGACTTGGAGAAAATAAAATATGTATAAATATTAAAATGTATCCATTATTGCCTATTTAGGAACTTTGTGACATTATTTCAATATACACAAATATAACAGAAGAAGTATTTAGTGTTTCCATCAGTGATTTCAACGATAACTTGATTTGGGCATAGAAATATTGTTGACATACTTCATTGATTTGTCTACTCCTGTCAAGCCTTCTCCAGAATTGGAGTGGATTCATCAAGAATGTATCAATGTTGAGCAAGTTGTGGGGCAATAATTTTTCTATTTGTCAGCTGAGTGTCACCCTAATCTCCTAATCTGTCTACCTGTACACCTATCACTGTCAGACTGCTATGTTTGTCTGTTCACCATTCCCAGACACCTGACTTAATCATATCACTGCAAAATGATTCGACAAAGACTTAGGAACAGGCAATAAAGCCTGTTGGTATTTTTTGCGTAATCGATTATGTTGACGTATGGAAATTCCACCTCTGTTGATGTTTAAGATATTTACTGGTTATTTTCTGTTTACAAATGTCTAGTAAATTTGGTTTTATTCAACGTGGCCTATGTGAAAAATGATTACTTCTACTAAATGTGTGATTATGTTTGTATATTGAGATATAGGCAAGGTAAACACCTCCATTCCGTACTTAACCTTGAAAAACGGAATTATTCGTTGCTGTCCATTATCTCCAAGGTAATATACACAAAGTTGTTTTTCAGCCTTAACTTTTTGTTTAGCATTTTTTTCAGCTTAATCAATTAAATGAAGTGGAAAGAATGTAATCCAAAAGCATTGGATGTGTAGAAACAGATTCTATGGATTATGAGGTTTCTATGGAAACTGGGTCACACATTTTTCACTTAAGTATGAGAATGTTTACAGAAATGTTTACAAAGTCCTATTCTTTGTCCACACAAAACAGAGCTCAATAATTACTGGAGTGTGTGTTCCTCATTCATGGAAAATTATCCCTGGAAGTCTTCCCTGAAAATAAATAATGCTTGTGGCACTGTCTGCAATTTTCTATGGGAGGGAAAGTAACAAGAATCATGTATACTTCAGCAGTGAAATATTAATAATGTTTGCTGAATAGGATCGAGGCCATAGATTTAAAGTTCTTGTCAGATTTAAAGTTCTTGTCATACTTAGTGTGTATTTATTCAACTGCTACATGTACTTGGAGAGGAGAAAAAAGGTTTGTACATGTTTCCGTCTGCAGCCGCGGCCCCTTGCCATCCTTCAGTGTATGGTCATTAACCTTTGTTTGTCTATGTGACATCTCAAAATCTCTGGATTTGCTAATCTTTGCTTGAGTGCTATTACGTCCACAGGCTGGCAACTAGCTAAAGCTCACTGTCAAAAGGAAGTACAACCAGCTTATTTCGGATCTGACCTTTTCTTTCCTTACACAAACAACAAACGTCTACTACACAAGAGACAGCCGTGCTCCCTCCCTTTTTTGCCCATATTCTCTCACTCCTATAATGCAACTAGCAGCTATCTTAACAAACAAACCAGTCATGTAGTATATTGTATTTTATTGTTCAACATGTTTCGACTTCTCAAATCTCTAATTGGAATTTGAGAAGTATCGTGGTATCGTAATCCATTCACTGTCTTGCAGAGAGTTGCCTCATTGGCAGGCCAGGGTTCAAATCCTTCTTTTGAGAATTATGCCAGCAGTCCTGCTGTTGACAGAACAGTTGACCAGCACCATCTAGATTTATTGGGTTAGTAATTAAATATAATTGCCTCCTCTATGGCATTCTATTGACTTATTGTGGCACCTGTGAGCTAAATTGCAGTAGAAGAGAATGTGTTCTCATATATTAAAATTCCAGTGTAGATTTTCAGGTAGAGCAAATTGTGTAAATAGAACCAGGATGGCATCACATGTAACCGATAGACATGTATCTCAACAGCAACTATTCCAAGTTCGTTGGTGAGTGCTTGGAGGCGACATCAACTTTCCACAGTAAACGCTTTGAGTAGGCAAAAACTACTTGTGAGCTTGCAAGCACACAATGTTCTACATGAAATAGCTAGAGTCTAAATCACTAGAGAGTCTGCCATTTTACCCATCCAGCCCCGGACATTTCTTAGTCATTATGCCAATCTCTTTGAAAACCCCTGAAGAGCCATGGTTATAAAAACAAAGACACATGAAAGCGCTTTCATTATTGACATTTTTGCAATTAATGCTATTGCTAGCAAATCCAGCTAACATGGATCACTAATTAACTTGTCAATAAAAAATGCAATTAAACAAAAAATGAACAGGTTTACATTGTTAGTTACTAATACCCATGTTTTATTGCCTTAAAAAACAAAGCCTGCAAGGCAATAACAAAAGAATATCAAGAAATTTCTGCCAACAATCTTTTCACACATAAATGCAATCCCATCCTCATTTAAGCTTGATGCTTGTCAAGATTACTTTTGAATATGTTTATAACCAATTCCCTGTGCAGTAAGGATTAGCAGATGGCTTATATGGGAGACAGCAGACAAAACAGACATTAAATAAATAGGTTAAAATGAACATAGCATTTAACCCAACCATGGGGTCTTATATCATCTACATAGTATTGGTTATTTTTACCCAATGTGTAGATTTTTCAAAGCCATTTATTGGATTATCTAATTAATTCACAGTTGGCAGTAAGTAGATCTGTGGTCCAATGGTTAAACTTCTGGTTCCAAGCACATTTGTGGTTCCCCATTAGAGACCAGGGCACCATTTCCATCATGCTATATTTGTATACTTCTTGCTTTTAAAAGTCTAGAAAACCGGAGAAATAAATAAACTTTTCGATGATATTCTAATTATATGACCAGCACCTGTATATCACTTGATAAAAGCCTGTTACCGTATTCCCATGGATGTCGTCATTAATAAGAAACCATTAAAGGGTATGCTGTCATTTGACTCGTTAATTCCTTTTTTGTCATTTGAATTTAATTAATTTCCTTTCTCAAATTGCTAGCGCCAAAGCGGCCACTACTTTTTTACGTTAGAGGAGATAGAGATGTTTCTCTGTTTGGTGAGAGAGGTTAGAAACATCCTTGCTCATTAAAAGGGATAATGATGTCAAGGTGAGTAAGAAATAAACTGTGGCTATATGTTTTGTGTTGTTCATATTTTATGCTGTGAGATTTTGGTAATATATTTGATATGACAACTGCAACCCTGTTGTGATAACTTGATAGAGAAGCACATAAGCTCTGGACCTCAAATTTGGCGCTTTTCCACCGCATGGTACCGGTTCGACTCGCCTCAACCTCAAATATGGGGTTGGTTTTCCACTGCAGATAGTACCCTGTGCCCGTCCAGTGAGATCACAGGAAAACTGCAGTGACTCCACGGGAACAACAAATGGAGATATCGTACACCTGATACCAGCAAAAAGACAGCATTTGCCAACGTATACTCTACAGTGACCAGAAAAATCTGTTGAATTAACTCCATAATGGTTTTATAATTTGACAAGCTTTAAACGTAAAGTAGGAAATCAAAAGTAAACTTAATTTGCATTACATGGTCACAGACCCTATTAGAAAAACGTGAAAAAGTAAGCGAATACACCTAACAACTCAACACCAACACATTTAAAACAACCTACATAACCCCATCTATTTCGATTAAAAGGTATAAATAATTGCCTTATTAATTGCCGGCTATAATACGCCAACTGACCGAAGAGTAGCCTACTGAACACGAGGCAGCGTATACTTATTACATTGCAGACTGCAAAAATTGTAAGAAAGCTTGGTAGACTGCTTCTGTTTGGCTTGACATTACTACTTTGACCAGGGCAATGCAGGCCACTAGAAAAGTCTAGAGGAAAAAGACAAGGTCCCTTTTGAGGCTACAAAAGCAGCGCGTCTTGGTTGGTCTCTCACGGGGATAATGAGTTAACCCTAGTGCATAGGTTCAAACTGAGAGGAGTTTGGGGAAAATAGGATTGCTTCAAATACAAGTCCTATGCACTGGCAAGATCTGCAAAAGATGCACCGTTCTCGTCTCATAAAACCATTCTCTGACTCTAGACCGCTAACAGCAGAACAGCTTGTTTTGCTTTGCTGCTTGCTTTAAGTCACTTTTGTCGAATCAGAAGTATCCCGTGTTTCCACGTCACCTTTTGGTATCGCCTCAGCTCGCTTGGAACCTCAACAAAGCAGGTATAAAAAAAGTATCTGGTACCAGGTACTATCTCAACTTTTGGGCAGTGGAAAAACAAAAAATGTGAACTGAGTTGAGCTGGTACCATGCAAGTTCAAAGTTTAAGTTCAAACTTGTTATTGTTATTTGCAATAACAAGTTATGGGAATGTAATGATTGGTTGTCCTACTCCCAACAGTGCAGCATTCTCACATATGTCTCTTGTCCAGATGAGTGAGTGCAGAATGCAGGGTCAGAGCAATGGCATCCTCTGTAGATCTGTTATGACTCTAGGCAAACTGCATCGGGTCAAGTGTTACAGGCATGGAGACTGTGATGTGAGTTTTACCTAGCTGCCTCAAAGCACTTAATGATGATTGGTGTGAGTGCTACAAGGCGGTAGTCCTTCATTCAGAGGACTGTTTGCTTTTTTGGCACAGGAACAATGATGGACTTTTGAAGCAGGTGGGTATCACTGACTGACGTAGTGATAGGTTGAAGATATCAGTAAAGACATAAGCCAGTTGGTCGGCACAGACCTTGAGGACACGTCCTGAGATGTTATCTGGTCCAGGAGCCTTGCGGGTGTTAATCCTTTTTAGGGCTTTGCAAAAATCTGCCCTGGTCATTAGTAAAGGGCAGCCGTCCTGGTCCATTTGAGTATCCATGCCAGGGATGAGGTTCTCAAAGCAAGCATAGAAAGAGTTCCGTTACTCTGGGAGAAAAGCCAGCACTTTCCCCACAATGCCTGAATAGCCTTTTAAGTCAGTGACGGTTCACAGACCACTCTACATGTTGGTATTGGAGCGCTGGTAGAGAGATACTACTTTGTCCCTGTATTGGCTTTTTGCTGTTTTTATTGCCTTCCTGAGGTCATACCATGATTTCTTATAATTGACCTTGTTGCCGGAGTTGAATGCTGCAGTCCGTGCCTTAAGCATGGCACGAATACCACTGTTGACCCGCGGTCTTTGATTATGAAATGATTGTACCAAAATGATTTGGTAAAATGTCATCGACATTTGCTAGTAAAACCAGTCACAGACTCTGTGTATTCATTGATATTGCCTCCATACGCCTCTTGGAACATTTCCCAGTCGGTAGTGAGGAAACAGTCACTTAAGTTGGCATCCAAAAAGCTGCAGTGGAAAAGCTCCTAATGCTTAGAGTCGAGCCGGTACCATGCAGTGGAAAAGCTCCTAAAGCTTAGAGTCGAGCCGGTACCATGCAGTGGAAAAGCTCCTAAAGCTTAGAGTCGAGCCGGTACCATGCAGTGGAAAAGCTCCTAAAGCTTAGAGTCGAGCCGGTACCATGCAGTGGAAAAGCTCCTAAAGCTTAGAGTCGAGCCGGTACCATGC
>JACXGJ010008240.1:0-27803 GCA_016801105.1 Esox niger | reverse complement strand
ACACACACACACACACACACACACACACACACACACACACACACACACACACACACACACACACACACACACACACACACACACACACACACACACACACACACACACACACACACACACACTTAAACGGAAGGCCAGATATGTGGAAACCATATCACTGACAGGAAGTCAACAAGACAAGACCAGGTGTCATTTCCTGTGAAACTTGCAGCTTATCGTTCTGTAGGAGCAGATAAGATGGCAAATCCACATCCTGATTTAACAATAGCTATAGAAACATATAAACCGGGTCGTTTGAATCTTGAATGCTGATTAGCTGAAAACTGTTGTATGTGATTTTCTATGACAAAGACAGTTATTCTACAGTTGTTATTGGTGCTGGTAACCGGTATATAATTCCAATATGGTACCACCATGTTGTGTCATGTAACCGACCAATCCCGTTGCTTTTGTGGCTTGTATAATGGCCATGTGGCACAACCCTTGTGCCTGATTTTTTTCTGTTTTACATAACCCAGATAAAACAATGCTTGAATTAATAAAATAAATAAAACATAACAGAAGTGGATGTAAATTGGTGCGGTAAAGTTGGGACATTCAGCGGTGCCAGGCAGTTTTTAGCCTTGGGGTTAGTGTTATCTTGAGGTTTTGGTTCAGAATTAGTTAGGTTTAGGAGTTAATGTTAGGTTTTAATTGAGGATTAGGATTTTGGAGCTATGATTAGATAGAAATTGTTTTTTAGTGGGAATACTTGGCAAAGTGGGTGGATTGACTTCCTGGCTGTTGGGCCCGGTCCAGGGCCTTCCTCCAATAGGGCCACAGTGTCACTGGGCCCCCTGTCTCAGACCCAAGGTTTTTACACTCCTATATAATTGTGCCAGGAGAATAGGGTCAGTTCTCCTTCTCCATTGTAAATCTTTGCTAATACAAGGAATGCGCTCTCTAAATGTTCTTTGTCTCCTGATCCGTTTAAACTTAGGAGGACAAGAGGTCTTGGACCACACCTCAGGAGTACCAGGCTCGAACAACTTGTAACTGTCTCGGTCCAAAGTCCTCCTGGTTGTGTTGCAGATCAAGACGATACCTGACGATTCCAGTTGCCACTCTGGTGACCATTCCTCCCCCTGGCTTTTCCCTACCCATCTGGTCATGGTTCTCACCTGTATGTATTATAGACTCTGGACTCAGCCCACATGCATTTACTTATTACTATGATTTGTATTCTTAAAATGTTCACCTGGCACAGCCAGAAGAGGACTTGTCACCCCTCAGAGCATGGTTCCACTCTAGGTTTCTTCCTAAGTTTTGGAACCCTTTTATGGAATTTTTCCAAGCCATTGTGCATCAGCACTGTTGTTGTTTTCTCCTTGGGGTTTCAGCTGGGTGTTTTATAATAGCTCTTTGTGACAACTGCTGATGTTAAAAGGGTTTTACAAAATAATGTTGATTGACTGGTTGATTGACTGAATACATTTTGGTCCCAAAAATGTCCACTCAAATACAGCAAAATGACAGTGTTTGTGTGTGTTGAAAAGGACATAGTGCTCCCTTTTCAAGTGACTTGAGAAGAACATGCACATCTTGGTTGGGACATGTCTCGCATTCCTTTTACATACAACCCTACCGACAAGACCCCACATGCCGGACAGAGACAGAAATTGCAGGGGAGAGTAGGGAAGTCATGCAGCAAAACGCTATACAACACAGAAACCAAATGGTCTACAGCTTCACGCTAAAATGTGGCAACAAAGGCGTTGCACCAAGACGCACCAAGACCTCCAAGACCTTCTTGTCATCTGACCACAAAAACAAAAAATCTAAAATATGTTGACAACAAAAACTAATATCTAAAATATGTTGACAACAAAAACTAACATCTAAAATATGTTGACAACAAAAACTAACATCTAAAATATGTTGACAACAAGAAGTGACTTCTAAAATATGTTGACAGCAAAAAGTGACAGGCTTTGCCGCATCAGCCTGGCGGCTGTAAATAGCACAGAACCTGTAGTTCAGCACCAGTGTATTTGAGGCTGTACACCTAAAGAACTATCTGCCAAATGCACACTTTATGCAGTTCATGTGTAAATGAGTTAAACTTGTGAGTCTGTCGGAGGGTCAACCTAAATGTGGTTGTTCCTTTCCAAATGAAATCCTGACCAAAATATACTTGTCTATATGTTGTGAGTAAGATTTACTTGAAAACATTATGTAGGAATATACATGAATCCGGCCATTTCAAAGTTGGGGATTACAAAAGAAATCTCGAATAGCTTTTCTGTCAACCACAGTCCATCGCTTTGCATTGCACAGAACATGTGGAAGACTTGTTAATGAAGTGTGTTAATGAAGCAATACAGACCAAATTAAAGCGTGACAATGAAATAAAAGCCCTCCAAGACATACATACACTGTCCCGAGAAGTGGGCTGGCACGCATCTTAAATATATTCCGTCAATATAAAGTTTAAGTTACCAATTACGTAGCTATGGTTTTTTTATTGACCTCTATCAATCCACCTACAATATATATCTATATTATTGCATGATAACAGCCTGGACAACCCCCCCCCAGAAACCTCGTAGTTTAGCAAGTAGTATAGGTATTTCTGATATATGCCACAGATATAATACAGTTCAATCAGGCCAATCCATTTGACTGCGTGTATAACATACTTCACAGGGAGCAGTGTGTCTATTGGGTTCACCTAATAGCTTGTAGAATACAGACCAATGACTCACATAGGTGTGACTCGCTATATAAAGAAGAGGCGTTTAATACAAAATCTGAATGGCCGCATGAATGTCCCATAAAAATGACTTTAATGCCTTTAAATGTGGCATAAGATCCCGTTATCTGAGAAAATGTCATTATTATGGCCCTCCATGTTCAACAGTTTCTTGTGTTTATTGAACAGTTTGCAACGAACAGAAAGTATCCAGTCAAATGCATATCAGGGAAATGTCAGGAAGGTCAAGGTGCAAAATTATCACGACTGTTAGGCAAAACAGGTATTTTAGGAAACAGGCCATAACATGGTTAAAAGGTTAATATATGACTTAACTATTCAATAGTACAGTCTTTGAGGTTTTGGTTTACAAGATAATTATTACAGGTGAACGGAGAGCTATTTACAGAGAGGCTTAATTAATCAGGCCATGTTTTATGAGAGAATTTGAGAATTGTGTACTTTCTCATCAAAAAGATTGTAGCGATTAGGTCCAAGTTGTACTGTTCTCACCTGTCTGTGACATGGAACCAGCAGTCACAGTGGACCTTTTTAAGCATTCCACTAGAGTACACAGGAAATGTAATTCTGACCACCAACAGCTTAGTCTCCAAACCCTAACCCTGGTTTCCAGACTAGGCATGAACCAGCATTAACCCACCTGTCTTTCTGACAAAAAGAAAAACACTGAATGTACAACTGACCCAGGACTGAACCCACAAGCTAGCAGGCAACAAGTGCCTGTATTTGGGTTCGGGATCAACGGCTAGTTCAAGACTAGTTCAGGACTAGTTCAGGACTAGTTCAGGACTAGGGCCGTTAAGTGATTTTGTATTTTTTGTCAGTGGCAGTTTTTGCAGGTCAGTGGAGAGTCACAGAGGCAGTCAGCCCCCCACTGGCTAATCAGAGAGCACGATCCTCAGGGAGGCCAACAATGTGTGGTGAGGAATGTGTCCTACCTTGTAGACTTGCCCGTAGGTTCCATTTCCAACCAGCTCCACTAACTCAAATATACCAGCAGGGTCCTGAAGGAAGAAAGAGAAGAGGGAGCAAGAGAGAAATAGGAGAGACCAAGAGAGAGCAAGACAAAGAGATTGGAACAGGGAGATAGGAGAGAGAGAAAAATAGGAACAAAAAGGGGGAAGTTAGTCAACGTTCAGAACCTGTGGAATACCTCTCTCTCATCTTACACAAACACACGCACACACAAACATTACTCACTGATGTTTATCAGCACACACAAAAGCAATTTCTACAAACTATAGCGAAAGCCTGTGACTGCACGGAGTGAGAGGGTGAAGAAGAGAGAGTGGGTTTCAGAGGGTGTGCTAGTGTGCGAGCGTGTGAGAGATTGTGTTTGTGTGTGAATGTCTGAGTGTGAGTATGCGCGTGAGTGTGGTGGATAGGGTAGGGAATACTACAGTTTAAATCAGTGCCATGCTCCCAGAGAGGGCTTGCTTTAAATTGACATTGTTTTTTGTTCAAGGTCGAACAGAAGCACTTCTAAACCTGGAACACTGCTCCAGAGACCACCATAGATCTGCACCACACATACGCTCCAAATACAGTATCAGCACAATCCACATAGCATTTACTTGACTAATGCTGTAATCAGCTTAATATCCATTAGTGTGCATAGAAAACATACTCCACGTCGTGCTTATTTTCATGTCTCATACCCCTTTTACCCCATTCCACTTCTAGCCACGTGTCGTAGATACGTAGATATGAGGGAAATAACTCATTTGATAAGAGGTTGCAGAAGAGAGAGATGGAGAGAGAAATGGAGTGATAGATGGAGTGATAGATGGAGTGATAGATGGAGTGATAGATGGAGTGATAGATGGAGTGATAAATGGAGTGATAAATGGAGTGATAAATGGAGTGAGGTCAAGAGAAATGAGGAAGACAAGCAGGTTGGAAAAGAAAAACACATTGCTTTACAATGTGCAAAAGTAAGGCAACCAGCTGCAATAGGAATTAGTAAACAAAATTCAAGCTTTTGCACAAAACAACTTTTTAAAGGAAACCAACAATTCCATTGAAGCTGGCTGTCTCACAAGTGTACATTAAATCTGTAAAAGTTGTAAATGTGCCTTTCTGCAGATAGGATATATGTGCAGAAGGATGTGACAGATTTCTACACATGTGTGCATGTGTGTTAACATATATGGTAAAACATTCACAGGATTTACAATGCCAAATGACAGAAACGAAAGTCAACATACCCAAAGACGCACGCACGCACGCACACACGCACGCACGCACAAACGCAGACAGACAGACAGACAGACACACACAGACACAAACACAAACACAGACACAAACACAGACACAAACACACAGACAGACAGACACACACACACAGACAGACCCACACACACCAACCCTGTCTGTCATGTCCGGGCTTGTTACTGCTGCTACGTGTAAGACCATGTAATAAGTCACATCTCAACCAGCAAGACTAAAGAGGCTGTCAACACTCACACACGCACGCGCGCACGCGCCGAACAACGACGAGTGGTATGAGATAGAGGTTGTTGTACAAGTGACTCTCTCTTATACATCAGCCCTCCCCTCCAAGATGATGCACACATATTCGCGCACGCTCTCACTCTCTCTCTCTCTCTCTCTCTCTCTCTCTCTCTCACACACACACACACACACACACACACACACACAAACGCGACTAGAGTGCTGTGAGGCCGCTGTCAAGGACTACCCAGAAAATCGCGAAATGGCGGAACCAGTTTCAGCTGTTACAGCTAAAGTAATAACCCTGTCTGTGTGTGTGTATAAACCACGTCCCGTGTGTTGGCTATAGCCTATGCCCGTCCCATGTGTGTATGTCAGGGGCAGCGTTAGGCAGCAAGACAAGACAGCTTCACATCTGCCCCAAATACAAGAGGGCATTATTAGACCAACATACTGACAGGGCCCCGGGCTCCATTACACCACGTTCCAATTGTTGAGAAAAAAGGCTTTCTGAGGTTCTAACGCGCGTGGGAGGGAGCAGCGATTACAGAAGAGAGGCAATGAGTGCACACAATCACCGACTCTTTATCTGGACCCCCCCTTCCCACTCCATGTCGCATCGCTTTAGGCCTATAGCAGACGTCGGTTGATCCACATAAAATGTGGGGAGCAGATGCTGTAGCGCTCGCCGTTAACGGAAGAAATCACCTAAAGAAACTGACAGAAGTATGTGAACAGAGGACATCGTTAATGAGGAATGGGGCAGGAGCTCCAGACGCCGCGTCTCATCCATACAGCGCCAATTTTATTTCTACTGCACACAAGCACGCACACACAAACGCGCGCACACACTAACACACACACGCACACACACAATTTACCCGTAGAGCTGACAGGTCTATCTCATCCAGGCTCCGGGCAGGGGAGTCGCTCGCCATGATTCTCTCTCAAAATGGAAGCTTCCTCTCCGATCATTTACCGAGAGGAGAAAGCCCCTCTCTCCTCCCTTATCCGGCCGTTGAAATGCCCCGATCCCTGTTAAGCATCCGTTAGTAATATTCCATCAACAATGGGTAATATAATACGTTTTCCGTTGGATCCTAAGGGCGGCTCCAGACTCCGATGTAATCCAGGTGTTACATGCTGTAGGCGGTGGCACGGCCCCCTGCACAGGCGGATGGTGAAAACACATACACGCACTCTCTGCGAGGGAACACAACTGCGCACAAACATACACACAGTGTTAAGAAGCAAAGCAGAGCACCCTGGAACAGTGTAGCCTCGACTCGCGCTCCCCGGGAGTAGCCTATAACTGCACGAGCAGCGGGCGGGTCTCCTGGAAACAGAGACGCCCACAACGTCACACACAAGCAGGCGCGCGGACAGACGTTGCATTTGTTGTTAGACATATACCAGCCCTTCCATTGAAACGGTATGAGTCGAAGTGTGCCTTGAAGATACAGGAAAACATGTTCTATCGCATTTCTCCTCGTCGCTCCGCTGCATTTCTGCAGGCTACATGTAGTCTTGACTACTACGGTGAAGGACTATCCCGTGTTCTTGTCACCACCACCATAAACCTCTTCATAATCTGCATAATCATTATCAGCAGTAACTACAAGAATCTTAATCCTAATTATTTAAACTTTTCCCAACTCGTCTCCTTCTGAAGTAAGTCTTAACTCCGGACTACAAAATGATTCTTGTGAAAGTGTTCGTGTACGCACGCATGTTTTTCACACAACACTGATGCTTTGAGATCCACATTATTCGTTGTGCGTGAACGGTGTGGTATGTGAGCAGGTCTGTCTTGAAACGAAATTACTTTCCCATGGAAGGCCGGTAATATAAATAGAATTTCCTGCTACAGGAACTTGACGTTCGCTGGCATCCTCTGGTGGAGGGAAGAAGACCGTCAGGAATGAAAAAGTGGGACAAGAGATGGAGAAAAGGAGTATGAGAGAAAAGCGGTAGGCCAAAAATAGTACTGAGAGTAAATGGGGGAATAGACAGCGGGTTGAGTGGATGAGTGTGAGCCGAGCTGGGAATGAGACAGTGATACATAGAGGGATGAATGTGAGAGAGACGCTGAACAAGATCCGGCTGAGAGCAGCGCTTGACTTGGGATAAAATATGTGCAGGAACTGACAAATCGCACATTAGAATACGATTATCAACATATATGTGTTAATAATGCTTGTTCTATAAATGTAGCCGATCCCAGAGGGCTCTTTTGTCTTAAAAACGAACCGAGTCAAGTCAAGCACTGCCTGAGAACATTGAAAATCGATTTCCCATAGGAATGAGCTGTTAAACAGGGATGGGATGTGAAAGAGAGGGGAAAGGTCTGTTTTCAGTTGCAAAGACACATAACTAGAGACTACGTGCTACATTATAGGCATAGTTAGACTGGTTGATGTTTTTCAGTAATAACGTCACTGGTTTACTCATAGTTCACGTGAAGGTCACCTGAAATGGACACGCCCACACACAAGTACACAATTGAAAACAAGTGCAAATATTTATGTTGATAAATATGGGATTTGTGTTTTATTGTTTATGTTGAAATTCCAGAAATTAGTGGAATTGCAGTGTTTTACAGTATTCATTTTTCACCAGGCAGTTATTTAAACATTGAATAGATCATGCAATATACCTCTGATGTGTGTTTCTTTTTTTCAACTTTAATTATGTTTACACCTTTCAATATCTTCCTTATCGACCATTCAGATCTCAAAATGCAATACTTTGCAAGAGCCTATCTCAAACAACATGGCTGCTACGCAGTGCAAGTTTTATCCTGTTCAGCAACACCACAACAACAACAAATTGAACCATGCTCTCAAACATACCTAGACTAAAATCCCTGAGCATTTGTACCAAATATAGTTTCTCAGCCCAAATTGCCCATACGGACCAGTGATTTAATATCAACACGTTAATTCAAAATGGGAAATACAAACTTCGAACACACATTTTAAGCCCAAACAAGTGCGGTCATTGGTTCTGGTCCACCCTAAAATGGGTCTTGAGTGGATGGGGCCCTATAGGGTTTAAAAGCGCATGGCGAACAGAGGATCTTACACTCATGCTTGTTGTTTATTTTGCCTTTGATTTAACATGTTTGTCCCCCACGCTGCGTCCTATTTCAAAACGCCCCGTTCCCGATCATGGCCTTGCTTCATCACAACTATTCCACTGCAGCTGTGTCAGGGTTGCACGTCTTCGGATACACACGTCGCCGAGCCACTGTGGTACAAACACATGGTGGAGGTGAACGCTTTAATTTGGGAATTGTGTACTTGATGTAGCCTGATGCTAATTCTGGGGTTAATATGGCTACGTGGTTGGAGTCTACTTGCCTCAGCATCTTAAGTCCACAGTGGTATTTGTGTCTATGTCAATGTGTATTTTCTTGTCTCCAGTCAGAGTTATGTAATCTGGAGCATTAATTGAGAAAGCAATGACTCAACAGTCAAACTAGGACAGCCAGACCAGAGGTGTATGTGAAACGTGAAAGGAATTTAAAAATGATTATAGAATGTGGGACCACCCTTGATAACAACGAAAACATGTTTTTAAAAAAAATGTTTTGCCCACAACAATATTTCATACAGATCTAACTAACGACATACAGACACAAGTGCCATGGAAGAAGTGACTTATGCACAGGCAAATATCTTGGTTGATCTTGGCACACAGACCGACACACAGAAGACAATCAAATACGTTTAATAGTTTATATTAATCTCATCAGTGGACAAATAATTTAATACATCATAGATCCTTTTTTGGGACTGTATGTGCAAAAAAGTGCAATTCGTAGAAACAGGCTGATTACAGAAAATAGAAATGGAGCAAGGAAAGAGAAAGGGACAGACAGAACAACAACGTCTCGTTCTGGTCGGTACATTCAACTGTCCGACAGTTACAAATTACTCGTACCAGAATCATCAGGAGTATTTCGCATGGGATAACAGACCGGTCATTAATTGCTAAGCGGCGTATGAACTAGCCACATGCCGGGCCTAGCTTTAAATGTGCCGACCCCGGCTAGCTTTATATTACTGTACGAAAATATATTATAAACGTGCAGCGATCTCAAGTGCTTTTCATTTTTGTACACATGCAGTTACGAGTTAGAATGCTAAGAGTATCATACAGAACAAGGCTATATGGGAGATCTTGTGTACTGTTATTTTAAAGAGTGTCCGGACATGTAGAGACCTAAAGCCACACTAGTAAAAGGTGGTTATTAGGGTAGCATTCCGGAATCCGCAGAATGAGGAATAAGGAATGTAATAGAAGGTATTTTGCTTTAACATGTTAAATAATTGGCACTTGTGTTGAGTTAGAGATATTAGAGAAGATGAGATGTTAATCGTATTGGTCAGTTAGAGATATTAGAGAAGAGGAGATGTTAATGTTATTGGTCAGTTATTGCAGCAAAAAATTACGCTCTCGTCAATCAGTGTTAACCAATAGCGCTGACGTTGTCATACTCTGTCACGCATTTGCTAAGCTAATCGCTTAGAAATCTCTTGTAGAAAACCAGGATAGTAAAGTAACGTTGAATGTACATAATGTCACAACTCCAAAACAATATCACATTACAAATAATAAGTTACATATCTCTGAAAAATACAGTTGTTTTTAAAAAGAAAAGAAAATAGTGCTAAATGTTGGTTTCATGAGCAAGCGTCCAATTTACATTCGCTCCTTGAAGTTACGAAGTTATTGTCATACAATTGCCCAGAATGCACCACTTGGCGCTTTGACAACCCACCGGTAACCTAATCAAAATTCATTAACACGATCTCAGTGAAGTTTTCCAGCTACCCATATATATCTTGGATTGAGCTCATGCACATTTAGAACATTGTATACTGTATTTGGGTTAAGGTAAAAAAAAGTGATGTCAGGCTGAGATGCATGGCATGGGCTCAGACTCATCTCTCACCTCCCTCCCCCAGTACAAATGTATCTTTGCCTTCATTATCAGTCAGATTACCTGTGTCAGATCAATGTCATCAATGTCACCAAACCATTGAAATATCTACACAACCAGAGCCTGACCTGCATTCTCTAGCCCTTAGTGTTGCATAGTGTTAGTAAATGGTACAGAACCGTTTTTACAGTACCGTGCTAACCCTTTAGGTATACACAGACATGCCTGTGTCAGGTCACACCATTAAGCCCTCCCTTGTACTCTTCTCCTTATGTAAACATGAAGGCGCTGTCTGGCTTTCAGGCACACACTCCAGATCAGTTTATTAATCTGGATGTAGAATGTGTAGGGTGTGTGTGTGTGTGTGTGTGTGTGTGTGTGTGTGTGTGTGTGTATTGGTATAGTCTCTGGTCTCTGTCTCAGGTCCAAACCTCCATGGGGACCATGGCTTCTTTGGAACCAATGGGAGGAAGTAAATTTTGCTCGGACAAGAAGTAGAGTGGAAACTGGACTAAGAAGCCACGAATCTTCTTCAGCTCCTCGTGTGCGCGTGCAGGATCTTCCCTTTCCAACCCAGGCTTTGCCAGGTACCCTTCCAGTTCTAGAATGCTCCTCACATCACTGGAGGGGAGGCACCGGAACACCTGGCAAGAAAGAGGAAGTTCAAGTCTGTCCCCTCCATACTAAGCCAAGCATAGTTAGCTTTGCAGCATAACACTGAATGTGGTGCTGGTGTTTGTACGTCCGCACGTCTGTGCACCTTCTGGTAGATGGTGGCGTTGCGAGCACAGGTGGTCATCCAGATGTCCTTGTAGAAGTGATCACTCACCGGGTCAGACACATCTATCGTCAGATCATTGTGGGCGCCCAGAATGGTCCTGAGGGAGGGACCAGGGAGAGGGGGGAGAGAGGTACAACATTAAGAGGGAAGTATTGGGAGATCATAAATTAAAGCCGATGAGGGCACGCACGCACACACGCACACACACACACACACACACACACCTAAAACACTCCAGGCGCAGGGTCAGAGCATAGTGGCCGGCCTGGTACTTCTGTCCGTTCATCACTGAGGTAACAGTCTCAGAGTCCTCAATGACCACTGCCACCTCGCTGTCGCGCTTTCCCAGCATGCTGCGGTCGTTGATGTTGGCCGAACCTTTCACGCACAGAGATCAAGTATTAGACGCGTGTCGGCATTCATCTCTTCAAGCTCTCTGTCGGTTACTGACAACCCAAACCCAAGCGAACGGGTTGACCAGGAGCCCGCAGTAATGGCATTGGCCAGCAGATGGTAGTGTAGAGTCCAAGGCGGGTCTGTAGACTCGACGCTGTCATCGGTAACACATCTGCCTGAACCTACACACACACCCCCAAGCACACCCACCTATGATAACGGTGTTGTCGTCTACAATGAGCATCTTGCTGTGGACGTAGATGAGCTCCGTAACCAGGCGTCCCTCCAGTTCAGCGTGGGTCCTCAGACCAGCGAACGAGATGTAGTTCATCCACTGGTCATCCACTGAGACGCACACACAAAACAACAAGCACTCAAGACAGCCAAGAAACTAAAACAGGGAGACACTCGGTCTGGAACTGACATGTACATTTTATAGAGTAACAATGTGTTCTGCAGCCGTTTGTGGTCAGTGTGCTGCAACTCTAGATAATGGGGCAGCTGGCCTGACAGGAACATCTTGTTTCACCGGCAAAAAAACACAACTTACTCTCTCTCTTCAGCTGGGATGTGATGGAGCAATCTCCTCTGATCATAGTTCTGAAGGGAAGGAGGGAGGGATAGAGAGAGGGAGCGAGGGAGGGAGGGAGTGAGGGAGGGAGAGAATTTATGAACTCCCGTACCTGCCACTTTAAGCACTGATGAGTCACACAGAATCAGGGTGGGGTGTACAGACAGCCGGTTGAGTAAGTCAGTGTTGGGTTCCTTTACTACCTTAAATCTTTTCTTGAGCCTCCTCTGGCCACTGCTCTTTGAATCCCTGTTCATTAATCACAGCACATCTTGGTGGTGGCTACGGGCTTCACCCACCTGTAATTGTAGTGCATTACAGCCTGGATGGCGCTGCCTCCACCTGTGTTGATGTCTCCTTCAAAGCCCGGCAGCAGGGGGGTCACCACGTACACGCGGAACCTTTTGCCCTCCCTAGTGGACACACACGGATGAGGACGCAACATTAAAAAAACAACGGGAAGCCGTAAAATGACTGGCTGTCGGCCAAATGGTCTTCAGGAGTAACCAGGCTAATGCGCATCGGAAGCTACTTGAAGGAGCTGGAGAGTTCGATTTCCTTACATGCAGGAGCTCACTTTGAGCACGTCCCTGGTTTTGAGGCAATGTTGGGGTTGGTTTGTCAAATTGGGCGCAAATTTCTACCTCTGCAGTTCTAAAGTAAATGTATTCGATTTGCCTGCACATATTGTCCTGCTGTGTTTTGTTTGTTTTTAGGCGGATTTTAAAATGTTCAAACCGCATGTTTTCATTACTGTATACAGTGTTTTGGCTATAGTTGTATTTACTTATTAAAACATTTATGATTTAGCAGGGAAGATATGTTTTGCTCTCGTATGACAACATACGTTTCTTCTTTATTATATTACATTTTTAAACTATTAGCAATCGTTTGAAACTATTGGCAATCACATAGCGCTGTAGTCTCTGTGTCTAGTACATTAGTCAGATGTTTGGGAAAATAAAATACTGCCGGTCACATTGTCCACTGACATTGTGTCCTAATGGCTGTGCTGGTGTTTGTGTGTGCCTGTGTGTTTTACCTATAGGCTTTGATGATTCGTTCAGCAATGGCATCTCCTATCTTGTTGAAGACATGTTTGTTATCAGCACAGCTGATGAAGAACTGGTTCTGAGAGACAAAAGTACACAGGAATTTTTGTGATGTTATGTTGTATAACATAATCCTATGTGGTGTTTTGTAGTGTTATGCTGTGTACCATACTCCAATGTAGTGTTTTGTAGTGTACCATAATCCTATGTAGTGTGTTGTAGCATAACATGATCCTATGTAGGCA
Source organism: Esox niger (assembly GCA_016801105.1). NCBI lineage: Eukaryota > Metazoa > Chordata > Actinopteri > Esociformes > Esocidae > Esox > Esox niger. The sequence continues at coordinate 14,604 of JACXGJ010008240.1, read as the reverse complement.
TAACATTGCCTATGTAGGTCTCTTATGTCATGTATAACCACCTCTATGTAGATGTAATGCTGGCTTTCCTTGATAGCGTGGACGTAGGCATTGTGGATGGACTCCTCAGGGTACTTAATACCAGCGGACCAGTCAGACGCCGACCGCAAGATCTGACAACGGAACGACACGGGGAAGACATGGAGTGAACATGGGCAGTACGGGCATGTGTGTGTTTGTGTGTGTGTGTTTGTGCGAGTGTATTGGTGTGTGTGCGTTTACCTGTACATTTGCAGGGATACAGTCGGGAACCTGGTATCGGATCTCTCCGGCGGTGGTGTGTGACTTGGGCAACAGGTACGGATAGGACAGAGAGCGATACTTAGGTTTCATTATCTACAGACAGACAGAGGGAGGAGGGTTAAACCGGGGTACCGGGGCGCAGTCCGTCAAATTACCAACGTTCTGTGGAGCGGCAGTAACAGGGAGCAGTCCGGCATGACCCCTGACACCTGTTATGGTCCGTCTGACCTTGCAGAAGTTCCAGCGCTGGATGAAGTGCCTGGCCACGTCCCTGGCGGCGGTGCCGTGCACCACGGAGCCCATGTCGTGCCACGGCATCCTGGGGTGGGTGTGTCTGTCGATGAAGTCTGGGGAGACCAGGTGCACACAGTCACGGAGCGCGTAGGCACGTGTGTGTGTGTGTGTGTGTGTGTGTGTGTGTGTGTGCACGTGTGTGTAGCTTAGCATGTATGTTACTATGCAAGGTCAGGAACAGAGTATTGTAATAGGGGTCAGAGGTCATGTCTGACTACTCCCCCAATCATTTTCAATGCATAATTAAGGTATTTATCTACACCCAATGTAATGGTTCCCAACCAGGGGTGCGAGGACCCCTGGTCCTTGGCCTCTCCACAGGGGGTACTTGAAAACACTCATGACACCAAAGGCTGACTAGTGAAATGAACATGAGTGGGTACTTCTAGGGTGCTCGAAGCCAAAGGAAATTCTGTCGATGGTACAGAACTGAAAACGGTTGGGAACCATTGATTATGTATGTATGTATGTATGTGAATATTTCATTTAAACATACTTTCTGATTTCTGAAAGTGAACTGTTCCAGAATGTGCAGCCTTTATGTTTAAAAGATCTGACTCCAACCTCAGGATGCCCCCTTGGAATTGTTGCTGTCGTCGAAATGACTAGTGAGTGAGTGACCGGTACTTTGGCCTTTTATATAGTGAATACAGGGGCATTTAAGTTAATGCATTGTAAAAGACATTGGTATTAATGCAGCTCCTTATATCCGCTCTCCTGTCGTGTTGGTTTTCAAAAACACTTTGTCTAGAAGCGGTGGGCATTATCCTTTCATGGTCATTGCATCCTTACTCTTCTTTCTTTATGGATATTTCCATCTGCGTCCATAAACCGCTAGCAGGAATCTGCTGCATTTCGCGTGCGCATTTCCAGATAATTACGTTTTGGGACTTCATCCAAATCCCAACTAACAGCCGCACTTAATGTGGATACATTTCCATCAATACTGTAATCTAAACATCCTGATACATTATGTGACACTGCACCACTACGTGTGTGTGTGTGTGTGTGTGTGTGTGTTCAGGTGCATTTCGCCAGGTTCTGATGGGCGTTCAGTTGACGTGCTCACCATCAAAGGGCTTGTCCAGTTGGATCCAGTCTTTGTACACAAAGTTGCAGTAGTCTTTCCCGTGCCAGAACCTTGTGTTTCCGACCAGCTCTCCTACTCCTCCTACTTCTGTTTGCAAGCTCTGAACGGAGCCGGTCTCTGACAGCCATGCGAAAGGGAAAAACAAATGTCAGTTTAACATCCTTCTAGGGAACCAACAGTAGAGGGCAATGAAAACTGCACAGACTGTAAGGTCCATGTGATCTTCATGGTATGTCTAAGGTGTGTCTTCAATTGGTGTGGCGTTTCTAACATCTGATAACGAGCATTAACACCTGTGCATGAACACCTGTCCAGTACATCTAACCTAGCAAATGGTGCAAAACAAAAGCTCACCACCTTGTAGCCTACAACAACTAATGTTCCTTCAATTAGCTGTCGGGCAACTGTCATTTTATCACAATGAACAGTAAAATGAAGCAGAAACTGCCTTGTTCTGCCCAGAGTCAGAGTCAATACTGCCCACAGTATTGAGGCAGCTCAGCTGTCCTGTATCATTACAAAGTAGTACGATGCACAAGACATGTGGGAAGGTTATGTGGGCAGAAATTGGTAGCTAGACAAAGCCAATGCTTAGTCATCGCGGAGGGAATTTCTCCCGACTTTCTGATTGGCTAATGAAGGCAAAGTTTGGCCAACAGTTCCACCAGAGTAGTTACAAGAGGTGCTTTAAGAAGTTATTTTAAGAAGCCTTCCACTCTGTGTCACATTGCCAGACTTTTGAGATCTAAGACAGTTTGGAGTGAGCTACAGAGCTGCTGCGGGCCTGTGATCTACAACAGTTTGGAGTGAGCTACAGAGCTGCTGCGGGCCTGTGATCTACAACAGTTTGGAGTGAGCTACAGAGCTGCTGCGGGCCTGTGATCTATGAGCAGTGACAAGCCTATGACCACTGCTTTAGAAAGTACGCCCTTGCTTCTGGGCAAATTGACTGCGACCAACCCAAGCCTTTCCATGATGTTATACTGCTGACACTCCAGGCAGTAAAATGTGAAGACTGTAGGATTTTAATAGTGATAGTTACATGCAATTTTTGACAGTCGGCCATCACGGTTGTAGCATACAGAAGATTTTATTGACAGTACCAACAAACTAAGTGGCTAGTGTGAATCAAATATGCTTAAAGATTTGACACCACACAAGCAAACCACACCTGACAGGGCAGAAAAACCTGAGCTATCTGTACTGTCTCAGTACAAATGAGGATAAAGCACTTCAAAGCACACTGGGCGATGTGGAGTTGCAAGGCAGTCAAAACTCCACCTTCACAGCTCATACCCCAATCAGAGGTCAACTCACCCGCCTGAGCAAGCCCAATGGGAGGAGCCATTCTGAGCTCTGCCCCTCTAGTAAGGATCAGATTGTGTTGACTGTAGACGTTGTTAGTCCAACCTGGGCACACAGATGACCGTTTAACCTCCGCGACCGACTAGTGTCCAGGCCCATTATCGACACTGCTTAAAATAAAATGCTCACTAAATGCATGCTAGCGCGTGAACTCTGTGAGATCAGGAGACTCTGGAAAGGAAAGATCAAGCTAGCTAGCTAACCACTAGATACAACTACAATGTGCTAGCGTGATCGGAATAGCTTGCTATGTTAAAGTTGTAGTCATTTACTGCCAAAAAAACACAGTACGGTAGTGTTGTGGTGAGTATTAGTGGCATCTAGGGGCAGTCTTAGAGGCAGTCTTAGAGGCAGTCGCAGGGTCAGTAATAGTGGTCAAGAATTAATTAAGCAAATTTCCGCACAAAGTGGGCTTCTATTTGGCTTATTGGTTAGTATGTGTGTGTGTGTTTACTTACGCTCTTCTAAACTCTCCACACTGACAGAGTCGGCGTGTGCCAGTCCATGTTTCTGCAGGTGCCTTTTCAGACTGAAGCGAGACCTCCGGATCCTCCCCTGCCCCTTCAGCTTGGGCTGGTCCACCGAGTCCGTCACCATGGACGCAGCACCATTCCCATTGCTAGGGACCAAACCATTATTTAAGGGGGGACCTTCCATCTGCGGGGAGGCAGGGAGAGAGGGAGGGGAGGAGACGGGGAGGAGGGAGAGTTGGTGGTGTGGATGTCTGGTCCTCATGGGTTGGTTTGTGATCAAGTGACACTTAGACTGAGTGTGTGTGTGTGTGTGTGTGTCTGACCTGCTCCAGGGCCACAGAGCGCGTGACACTCCCCACGTCTGTCAGGCGGTGCTCTCTATCGTCCCAGCGACCGTACGCCAGGTCGATCCCTCCCACGAAGGCCACTGATTGGTCGATGACAATGATCTTCTCGTGATGTGCCCACAGGTAGACGGAGGATGACACGTGGTCCGGGTGACGCATCACCTATGGGGGACAGACAGTTTTATGACCGTAACCATGGTCACAGCTAAAAGTCTACACACCCCCTTCAGACTTCACATTTTGTCAGCTGTCTATGTGAAGTCATTTAATACTAATGTAAATAGCTATGTATACACCTGATTTTCCCTTAGGTCATCCTCCAATCTGTCTACCCACAAATCTCTTTAAATACATCCAAAAGGCCCAGAAGAACATTGTTAAATTGCTGTTAGTCTTTGGAAGTGGAGACTTTCTGTTTTCCGTCGTCCGCCTGGCTCTACATTATCTGCCGCTGTATATTAGTGTATTGAATTACACAGGGCAACGCTGAACAGTGTTTGAATAAAGGTGTAGATTGTGGAGCAGACAAGTCGTTCAAGCAACCTTATCTATCAGATGGAAAGCAGAATAACGTAAAGTGCCGCAAAATGACAAGCACACCCATAACATGACGATGCCGCCAAAATACTAATGTATGGATAGCATTGTATAAACTCCTCATAACTTACTCTACATAGCTATATTAAAAAGTGCCAGAAAAATACAATTCTTTGTTTAAAAATATATTAATATGTTCATTCTTTTCGCTGAAAGCAGTTGACGTAAGACAACACAGCAAAGATATTGTTTTCTTAATAATCATTCTTTCCAATTTGTTAATACACCTTCTGTATTTCTGAGGCAGCATCAAGGTATGAGTACACTAGCTATCGGTAGGAACAGGGGAGTTTGTCAGGATCAAAAGAAATATGAAAAAATCTACGCCCATATTAAAAGTAAGAATAAATTACCTCAGTCTTTTGAAAGCCTGACCTAACCTTGGAATTTTATTAATATTCTTTGCAAAATTATAATGCCAAAGTGCATTAAAATGCAGTCGGATGGCTTTCAATGAGGTATTGAATGTTTCTGTGTAGTCGAGTCGAAGTCATGATTTATTTATCGATGTTATCTATTTTAACTTTCTTTCACTTTGGAAATGTGGAGTAGACAGTGTGGTGGTTCTGGGAGAATAGCAAATGTGATCTGTTTTATACAAAAATTAAGACAGCGGCAAAATGTGCAGAGTGTAAAGACAGCGATGACTTTCACTGGCGACTGTACACTCATACCTAACGTTTACACACGCACAGGCGCACTCGCACACACACACCCACCCGCCTGGCGCTACCTTGACGTTGGGATGTAGCTGCATCAGTGTTCTCTTGCTATATTCACTGTTGATGCCCAGAGCTAGCTCCACCTCTTTATAAAGCATCACAAAGATACGAACCCCCTGTTGCTGTGGGGGCAGAGCGAGAGACAGAGAGAGAGAGAGAGAGAGAGAAAGAGATTTCGCTAATCAACACATCTGTCAGATCCTCAATAACTCCACTGGGACAATTCAAAAGGCGCTTTATAACACAGCCTGAAAACGGACCAATGAGACGGGGATCTGTTTGCTCACCGCTTTGCGTCTAAGGATGTAGTCAAGACGCCAGCGGTTTCCCTCGACAACGGGACGCTTCATAAAGATCTCGGGACTCAGCCTGAAAGAACACACGAGACGCACATGGTGACACACACACACACACACACCGGAGACAAACACACACACACACACACACACACACACACACACTGCAGTGTCCGTTGGCTGTGTGAGGCATATGTAAAACAACACCGGGTCTCAGACTGTAACCAATCTGTTTGACCACAGCCTGCCTTGGAGGTGACCGCTAGATGCTCTTCACATCCCTCAGAAACGCCGACACACACACACACACACACACACACACACACACACACTTACCACCAGTCAGTGATGAAGATCTCTTCTTTAGCCTCCTCCAGAGCATCCGCCACGTCCTCCATGTAGGTTTTCCCATTGACATACCTACAGTACACGCAGTTATATTGAAGTTACACACACACACACACACACACACACACACACTACTAATAACAGACAGTATCAAACACACACTATCTCTCATCATGTCCCCCCCAGGCCCTTTTCACTCTCAGCTGGATATAGTGTTGCCCAGCCAGGGAGCGGCAACTGATAAACAGCCAAGTGTCACTTTCCCTCTCTCTGTTATCCAGTTACTCCAGGAAGACACATACCTTTATAGGCTGTATTTGGGCCAAACTGTAGCCGGGCCAAACTGTAGCCGGGCCAAACTGTAGCCGGGCCAAACTGTAGCCGGGCCAAACTGTAGCCGGGCCACACTCCACCCGGGCCACACTCCACCCGGGCCACACTCCACCCGGGCCACACTCCACCCGGGCCACACTCCACCCGGGCCACACTCAGATTGGGACACACTCAGACCGGGCCAACATTTTTTTTTTTTTAAGTCTTACAGGACCTTTTTCAACAAAGCAGAGTAAGCAAGGAATTGCTGTCTGAACATTTTTATCACAACTGTAAACACCAGCTAAGTAGGACTCTGACAGGGAGAGAGGAAATGTTATTTAATCAGGAAGTAGATATGGCAGTAAACATAATGATTAGCCTATGACACATAATAAAAACCATTTGCATGGGCTGTGTATTGCTTGTCCAACTGCAATATCCATCAAAACCGGCACAGAAGGCTTTAGCCTTCATAAAATAAAGGTCAAAAAAGTTAAGGCTGTTTTTTGACAAACAATTGAATAGGAAATCTTAATGCAGACATTCAGTTTGTGCCAGAAATACACTAAATGGAAATATAAACAAAAACACTGCTGCCATGCGCTGACAATCAATCCAATCCCACTGTTAATCCATAATAGTTTGTTATACAGCGTACAGAAATTAAGTAAGAAAATATAGACCGATTCCATCCTTCAGCTATACATTAAACTGAACCTAAGTAGTGGCTTGATTTGGCTTTTCAGAGCCTTCTCACTGACATAAGGATTTAAGTTGGCCTACAGCCTATTTTGACAAGGCCTAAAAATAGAGAGAACGATTCAAAACAAAACAACCTGTTTTAAATAAGCTATGACAAGGAACAAGTGTGCTTAAATGGTTCCAATTAAATGAAAACCCTATTTCTTTAATAACTACATGTAGAAATGTAATTATATCATACAATCTGGAAAATAAAATAGACAACGCATTGCTGTTAAACCACATTATTCAACCAGTCTTGGAGGTCTGATACACTTCTGTTTTTCATCCAGTCATTCTAATAAGGGACTAAGGCAACTGTTCTAAGAAATTAGATTGTAAATTCAAGATTGAGCAACATAATCTCCTCTGTTGTTTAATGTGGAAACACAAAACCCACATGCAGAGAGAGACTTTACGTAAGACCCTTAACGGTACTTGGATTGCATAATGTATTGGATTGCATAATGTATAACATCCCCTACATAAACGGGGATGTCCCCCTCACCGTTTTGCTCCTCTCACGCTGAATGTTTTAATGAAGCTCTGGTGATTACAATGTGTTTGTATGCAGTCTCACGAGCCAAAACCTTTAACGACTGACAAAACTTCATTTCGGGGAGGGGGCTGCGCTTCAATTGAAGAAAACAAAAATTGTGGAAAACATTTGTTTATGTGTGTCAGAATGCAAAATGTACAGGCGCCAGGCAACACATGATCTCTGAAAATGTAGAGCCTTATTCAAATAAGATTTACAAAACAAGGGCTTATTCCTGTTAATATTATAGTCATTTGACTAATCCATGGCAATTTACACAAATTATGACTGAACACTGAACTGCTACACGCAGTGCTGTTATTGGAAATTCTACCAGGAAACCGGGGGGTTAACATCCCTGCTTGTACAACATGCATCATGGGATCTGTAGTGAGCCAAGACAGACAAATTTGGCACCAATCGTGACTCTAAACAATAACACAACTCCTTGTCTTCCCTTAAATGAATGAGACCGGAATTGAGCTAGCTAGTCCAGGATGGTTTAAGGTGGGGGAATTGTGCTAGCTAGTCCAGGATGCTTTAGGGTGGGGGAATTGTGCTAGCTAGCCCAGGATGTTTTAGGGTGGGGGAAATTGTGCTGGCTAGTCCAGGATGCTTTAGGGTGGGGGGAATTGTGCTAGCTAGTCCAGGATGGTTTAGGGTGGGGGAATTGTACTAGCTAGTCCATGATGGTTAGGGTGGGAAGGACAGTAACGCTAGTGTTATTAAAAGTTAATGCAAACGGATAGACGGACCGGCATGAATGTCAAAATGGGGAATGTCAGTCACTTAGATTAATTCAGTAGAAGAAGATCATTTCAAACAATAATGGCAGATGTCTACCGGCCATTTTTGCATGTTTTTGTTAGTAGTATGTTATACATAGTACATATTGCCCCTTTAACTTCCCATAAAGGATACTTTGAACCATTTAAATGTGTAGGATAATACACACGTTGTGGCTGTGTGTTTCGGACCGAGGGCTTGTTCAACCACGACGGAACCGATAGTGTTGTGGTTAACAGTTGTGGTGTAGCCATGGTTACCATTTGGCAGGGATGTTTTGCTTTGGGGAGGCAAAGGAGCCAAAGCGATGGTCGGTCAGGAAGGCGGAGCCGTGTTTCTGGACGAAGCCTTCGATGGCCTGACCCCACCACCTGGCATGTCTGTAGCTGTTGAATTTCAACACCAGGGACCTGCAGAACAAACCGGCAGAGTTCAACACCAGGCTGAGCCCACTACCATCCCGGACCTATTTCCATCACCACCGCCTAATTTCTTAACATACTTTTCAACCCTACATCGATGGAAAAGTACGGTCATTGTGTGTTTAAACCTGCTGTTAATGTTGAAGCAAGTGACAAATAACATAGGACTGGAGACAAAAGAAACATGGACTTTAACTACTCATGACTCAGCGAGTCTCTGGACAGCCTCTCAACATTCCCACTCCTTGGGCGCTATGCTTTCACGGAACTGGCATCGGCATTCCTCAAACGCACCAACCTGGAAAGGGTGTCGATGCGTACTCCGTGTTGGGTCTCTGTGTCTTTGGAGTCCATTTTGATGCTGAACTCTTTATCCACCAGGAGAACAAAGGAAATGGATCCTGAGTCTGGCTTCATGTAGAGGAGGAACGAATCCTTCACCACCAACCAGCTACAAACATGCACACGCACATTATTAAAACACAGCTATACACTTTGCTTTTTCAGGTGCAGTAGTGAAAGCACATGAGAGAGACTACACATCTGGACCCAGAGGGGGGCTAGAATCATGTCAGACTGAGTAAACACCCCCTGTCCAGGGCACCAACCGTTTGGACCAGCGATAGCACATCTTGCTGTGACCACAGCAGTTTAGTCCCGGGATGCGATGTCCGCCGGAACGCTTGTGCACCATCCCTTCCCTGGGGAAACAGGGAAAACAAAAACGTTTTGAGAAGAACCAAAGCGCCGCAGTGGCGATGAGGTTTGTTCCTGTAATCAGTGATACTCACAGGCCTTTAGGACCCAGGTCATGGATAAAGGACAACTGGCTCACGTCTATAAACTCCATCTGACGGAGATAAACAGACGGATGAAACGACGTTGTAACGTCAACCTCTCAAGCAGTGCTGTTGCATGTTTGCATGGGTGCATGGGTTGCATGTGTGCATGGGTGCATGGGTTTCATGTGTGCATGGGTGCATGGGTTTCATGTGTGCATGGGTGCATGTTTGCATGGGTGCATGGGTTTCATGTGTGCATGGGTTTCATGTGTGCATGGGTGCATGTGTGCATGGGTGCATGGGTTTCATGTGTGCATGGGTGCATGTTTGCATGGGTGCACGGGTGCATGGGTTTCATGTGTGCATGGGTGCATGGGTACAGGCTTTTATGTTACTTGTGCAAACAAAATATCCCCACAAAGACAATTAGACCATGTGGAGACGTTCTGCCAGTTCTCCCATAAGGATGAAGGTGATTCTCGGCTTAGCAGTACAGTTACGGATAAGGGATGAGTTTTTTTGTTTAATGTTATAGGGTCGGTTAACAGTAAACAGTAAATAGGATTTGGTGGGGTCCACAAACAGATAGTAGAACAATAAATGCGTGTCTCACTGTAGCATGGTAGTTTTTGTACATAGGCATCTTCAGCAGCTTGTTCAGGTAATCCTCCAATGCTTTCTGTAACCAGTAAAGATGTAACACAAATATTACAAGAACACACTGCCCATAGCAAGGAACAACATAACTCAGCGCACATATTAAAGGAACAGTAGAACACGCCGCCCATATTAAAGGAACAGTAGAACACACCGCCCTTATTAAAGGAACAGTAGAACACACCGCCCATATTAAAGGAACAGTAGAACAAACCGCCCATATTAAAGGAACAGTAAAACAAACCGCCCATATTAAAGGAACAGTAGAACACACCGACCTTATTAAAGGAACAGTAGAACACACCGCCCTTATTAAAGGAACAGTAGAACACACCGCCCTTATTAAAGGAACAGTAGAACACACCACCCATATGAAAGGAACAGTAGAACACACCGCCCTTATTAAAGGAACAGTAGAACAAACCGCCCTTATTAAAGGAACAGTAGAACACACCGCCCTTATTAAAGGAACAGTAGAACACACCGCCCTTATTAAAGGAACAGTAGAACGCCCTTATTATTGACATACCCTCCTGCTTGACACCTGTTCTTCCCGCACCAGCTCATCCCCACCTCCCCTCGGCAGATTGGGCATGGCCCTGTTCTCTGACTTGTAAACACTATGCCTCTTCACTGTGTGGCTGGAGGAGAGAGGGGAGAAAGAAACATCTGTGTGTGTAATGTTTAATAAGAATTGCTGATCATTTCTCACAATTTTCCATACTCTTATTTTTTGCAAAATGCTCACTTGATTTGGCCAAGTGTTTTTACTTATTTGAGGATTTTTTTAACATTAAGGAACTGGATTTTGACCCGTTTTAGATTAATTCCAAATACTCAATTAATTAATGTAACAAATTAATTTAATATATAAAGAGATTATTACAATTACAGTACAAGTATCAATGTTAAAAGTAATCTGGAGATTTGAGATGTTTGCAAGAGCAAAACATGAATGTAGAGGTGAGGAAAATGCAAGAAAGCTTTACCAAACCACGATTGGGTTTACATCCTCAAACTAAAGTTGTGGGTGTTGGTTAATTAACCTAGAGACACCAAGACTAGTGCTGTGGAATGGACCCCTTAACATTAGGGACACATTCCGATCTGTTACTGGGGCCATCCATATGACAGAGTGGTGTTATCCAGAGGATCAAGCAAGTTTGGCTATTGAAAGCAAACCTTTTGTCCCTGCATTCACACCTTACAGAAACAACTGTTAAGCATTCCAATGATAGCCTACTAGGACAGACATGTGTGTGTATGTGGGTGTATGTGTGTGTGTGTGTGTGTGTGTGTGTCTGAGTGTAGGGTTGGGGAACTGTAATCAGTTACATGCAAAAATACTGAAATCCGATTACATTTACTGCTTCAATAGTGTAAGCAAAAGATCTAGTCATCTGAACAATCCTCACGGCTAAAGTCCCAATGAAGACTCGACCTTCCTAAAAAAGGTGCAGCCATTTGCATGCGGGCTCGACTAGATGATGGACTGGAAGAGTGCCAAGACTGAGACAAGCCCGGGGAATCACCTTGTCGGAGAATCTCGGGTTTGACATTTGGTCACAATAAGCCTGTATGTTTGCCATTTAAGTGATTGCTCCTGAGAACAGTTTGTTATAGCATGTTGTGATGTGTGGGCAACGTCGTGGGGGGGGGCGGTGTCAGAGTCAATGGATCCCAGGGTTTTGACTCTTTCATGGGGCTCACATTGACCTGTCCCCTCCTAATTCTACACCCTGGTGCGTGTCTGTAAAACAGGGACCTCCTAGCAGAGACTCAAAGACTCAGCAGGAGGCTTGCAGGTGCTTTTAAATGACTGGATTCATGTCTTTACAGTATTGGTTGGAGATTGTCGCAAATGAAGCCTAAAATACAATGACAATGTTCTCTAGAAGACAAACTGTCCGTACATTCAGAATTCAGTCCCCTAAAGAAAATGCCTCTGATCTGGCTAAACTGATTCTTCGTCTTGACACAATGTACATGTGTACGTAGGAAATATATATGTACTACTGGTCAACATCAAAATATTGCTGAGAGCATTGATCAAAGCTCAGAACACGGTCTGATGAGTTCCAATAGCGCCTCTGGGAACCAACACGATCATCAACTGTAGTTTGGTGGTTACTTATTTTTGCAAACCCCCGAACTGTCCGCTTCATTTACTTTCAATCAAACAGCCATTTCTCTCTTCAACACAACACTCTTGCTATTCCTGCCATGTCCACAGACATCCCCATACAAGCAGAAAATGCACAGCTGGTAACTGTTGCTTGTCAGTGTCACTCAGACAGGTGATCAGCTTAACTGCCGGCAGACATTTAATGCAGTAACGAGGGCTGTGGCTATTTGCCAACTACATTAAATAAGTAAAAAGCGAACCGTTAGCAGAGCCTGACCTTAGCAGGATTCCACAATAAGCAAGTGCTCAGTTGTGAGACAGGTAGTTTGCAATACATCCAGGATGAATAAAAAGGAGACAGGAAGAGGAAGCAGAGACAATGGTTAGTTCATTGGTTCCCAAACTTGGGGATGGCCCCATGCTGGTTCCCTTGGGAAAGACTTATCTTCTGAAACATATCCAAAAGTTAAAAATCATGTTTTATGTAATTGCAATTGAAATTCAAACAGAAGTCTTTTTTTTTGTTTCAATCAATGGTTGTTTTGTCTTACCTTGATCACCCAGTGGAGTTCAGTTGACTTAATCTCTTATTGATAGACTATGTAAACAAATGGTACTGTAGATCTGTTATGAAACAACAGTTTGAGTAAGATAACGGGCAGCATTAGTGCCGGAATTCACAAGTGTTTGCATCATTCCAGTTTCCTAATTTAAGGGCAGACTTGCCCGTATACTTGCTGGTAATTTTCATATACTAGGTGGAGATCTTTGTCCCAGCTCTGAACACATCACTTAACACATTTGGAGCCAGGACGTAATCAAGCATCTGACCAATTACGCAAGACTGTCATTCCAGGGGAACCCAGACTGAGATGACCAACTGGTCATTTCCTATCATTGTTTAGCACTGCCTCACTGGTTTTAATATATCAATTTCAGTAAAACTTTATGTGAATTTGATAATACAATCATCCATGTCCTCCGCTGATGTTTGACTTTGTAGAGTTTGATTAGTGATTAGTGTCAATGAATGCAAAATTTAGAACGTTTGAAAAAATTGATATCTATGTATATGTGGATTTATGCAATTCCTCATGAAAACTGACTGAAGACTAGATGCTACCTGTGACTTTTGTAAAATTAGCATAAAAATTACAGTAATTTTGGCATTTTTTTCTGTTCTCCAAATGTAAATTTCTAGTTATGAAATGGTATAGAAATTTTTTAAAGTAGCATAAACTCTCAGTATATCAATTTTGCCTATTTATGTAATCCAATCATAGTTGAAATCAAAGTCTAGGACAAACTGCCTATTAGTCATTATTTTGGTGACCTGTGGATCCTGGACAACCAGTGAAAAGCAACAGTTTGGATCCCAGATGAAATGAAATAGAAAAGGTTTTGGCAACATTCTCTTCTGTTGGTGACCACAAGTGGGGAATGTTGAATGCAAATTTGGGCCAGTTTAATATCTCTCCACACGCCACAGAGACACACTCTGATCAGACGGCTGCAGATGTAAATTAGGCAGCTACATTTATTGACATATCAAAATGTTACCAACAGACATTAGGCCTATAGCACGCAGCATATGGTGGTTGTGAAAATTCAATGAAAACAACAGAGTGGGGTAATAAATATTTTGCTCAAATCAATATTTTTAACTGAAACCAGAGGTGAAACTAGAGGTAAACAGATAATTCAAAAGCTAAATTACAGAGTGCCATTTTGAACAGGTAATTTGCAACTGAAACGTAAATGACATTTAGAAAGTAACCTAGGCAACCCCGCGCACGGAAACGTAGGTGTACCTGCGAGACGGCAGAGGTATCCTCATGAAGGTCTTGTATCGCAGCAGCTCCCTGTGGAGCTCCATGAAGTGTTTCTCCTTTCTCTTGACCACCCAGATGAACTCTCCATGTCTCAGCTCGATCTTAAACAATGCAGGAAGACTCTGCGCAGATATCGAGGGTTAGGCTGAGCTTGTGTGTGTGTGTGTGTGTGTGTGTGTGTGTGTGTGTGCGAGACAAAGTGGTCCTCTGCTGAGGTGTGTATGTGTACCTTGTTGACGCTGCGCTGCGTGGTAATATTAAAGCGGTCTTGCGCTGAGGTAAATCTCTCCACGGCTAAAATCTTGGCAGTGATGGGAGAGGAGAGGAACACCTTGCCTTCTGATTCCTTAAACCCCACAGTATTGTAAATGGATTCAAAGCCCCGTCGCTCCTCTGGGGGAAGACAGACAGACAGTATTGTAAATGGATTCAAAGCCCCGTCGCTCCTCTGGGGGAAGACAGACAGACAGTATTGTAAATGGATTCAAAGCCCCGTCGCTCCTCTGGGGGAAGACAGACAGACAGTATTGTAAATGGATTCAAAGCCCCGTCGCTCCTCTGGGGGAAGACAGACAGACAGTATTGTAAATGG